>OX122887.1:1049889-1270302 GCA_944738645.1 Eristalinus sepulchralis
CACAGTTAATTTTACAAAATTTTTGCTAATTAAAATCGAAGAAACTCACTGTAGTCAATTTTATATTTTTAAGGAATCTGAGAGGTCAATAAGCATACATCACACACAGTATATTTCGGATGTTCTTGAATGTCATCGTTGCATGCTGGCCAACATATGTATACACCGCTCAATGCAGGTCCTAGTTTCCGGAGACGCGCAGCTTCGTCTTGGAAAAGATGTGAGCCGGGACTTTATCAATAGCTGGTAAGAGTTTAAATGTATTTTGCAGTGTCCACGCGTTAGTATACTGTCCATATATAACAATTCAGCATTGATTCACTTGAGAAGACTCTTATCTTAAAACACTATCTATGTTAACCTGGCGAGTATGTTAAAACATACAAAGATTCTAAGAGATTTGTTGATGCGGATTCTGTTATTTTAAGCAGCACTGAGTCTGGCCATATGGCTCTCTCTCTTGAACCAATAAAACGACAGTCTTCAAAAAAAATTGTTTTGGAATTGGGAATAACATTAAATAACAATGCATTTCATATCTTTGATAACAATTTATTTATCACCTTATTCGAACTGCACTGAACTGACCGAAAAGGTGTCATTGAAACTAGCTACTATGCTGGGAACTTTTTTACATTGTACCCAATAAACATACTTGTACGAGAACATACGATGGAAGCCTTTTCTTTTTACAGCAATAGACATGATAAACCATATTTTCTCGATATAGATTTTAGTTGCATTTAGGTGTACGTCGCTACTTTCTTACTCTATTTTTTTTCCATATTTTTTCTTTTTTGGCTAATTGCGTCCCTAAAATAAGCCCCTCCGTTATGACTATAGCACCCTACAACCTTCAGGGTACGGAGAGTGTTTGCAGCCGGTAATGTCTATGAACGCAGTGTTGAGTGAGGGGGAACCTCGATATTATCGAGGGAGTTTTTGCTTTAAAGTGCAAAATTAGCATATCGAGAACCACCAGGTGCATTACTGTTAGTATCAAAATTAGCTTTCTTCCTATTTCGATTTGAACTATTTCTTTAAGGAAGTCCCTTCTCAGATTAAAATAAATTTATTTTTTTTCTACTTACTATGCTGTCTGTTTGTTCTTTCAATTATTCTCCCTCTCTCTCTCTCTCTCTTTGTCTCCTTTTTTGTACATATATATTCGTTTTGTACTGTTGTCATTCGGTCGTACAATCATTCGACAACCATCCAGATTTCCTTCAAAAAGGATACATCCTTAATAAATTAAAGGGTTCCATTACATTCTTCCATATACCTTCGTATGGAACTTGTGTAAGTTGTGTAGTCGCTTAAACTCAGGTAGCATTTTTCTTGACACTCCTGCTTCGCTTACAAATTTTATTTTCAATTCTGGCAGCCCTTTCACTCTTATAGTTAATAATTTTATCTAACTTTTCCTTTAGTACATAACAACTTTCTTTTTATCTTTAAATAATTACTCACTTCTTTCTCAAATTAACTGTGTCCCTGCTACTGCAAAAGTAGTGTTCCAATCAGAAACTAAAACTTTTGGTCAACTGTATATTCGAATATATGATTTCTGCGCACATTTGGTATATTTCGTAAAAGCACCTATGACCAAGGAAATATATATGAATGTTTTACTATTTCTTAACGAAATCTGTCCAAAATGGTCAAAGTAAATCATGTCGAATGCTTCCTCGGGGAATATTAAATAAAAAATCAGCTAATTCATTCACAAGCCTCACACATCTTAACCAATGTGAGCCAAATAATGAATGTGTGTATGTATGAGCAACCTCTCTTCATGTCAACAAAGTGTCAATTCACTATGAATACAGGGCTGCGAAAAAAAATTGGGAATGCATGAGTGTGAATAGTATCGAAAAAACAGCTGATCAAGTCAAATCCTCTCAAATACAGTATACTCAGCCAATGAGATCAATGTAAACGCGAAACCTCAAAATAGTGTTGCCAGGCCACTGTTTTATTAAATCCTTATGGAACGCAGTAACCATGCTTCATGCTCACATTGCAGAGAGTTACATCCTGGCAATCCTGATTGATTTTTGAAATAGCTATTCCATTGGGCGGGCCGAATCTGTCGTTGAATCCAAAACAAAAATTGAGGGAATGCTTTCTGGGATTGTCTGTGCTCCTGATATTTAATATTTTTGAATAACTGTCAGCCATAATCAACTTCATATGACTTGGAATTCAAGAGAACACCTTATTTGCCATTATGGTCGTACCGGGTGTCTACTGGATTCGTTTACTCATGATTCTGCCGTTGCAACTGTTTAGTCTGCGCGATTATAATTGATTTAGTCGACGCGCATTTGCTGCTGTGGATGTTTGGAGGATTATTGATTGGAGAATGTTAAATTACATGTTACATCTTATTTTGACAGACTTGCTGTTATTGTTGTAGTGGGAATAAGTGCAAGCCTTATTATTATTACTACAATATTTAAATTACAGTTTGATAAGCACAAGCTGCCAAGGTTTCGACTTAATTCTGTATCGCATAATCAGTTACATCAGCACATGGGTGAATATAAAGATCTGAGGTAACACAACACAACACATTCCTAATACAATGTTCTGTCGTTTGATTTGCAATTGTTTATTTTATCGACGCATGTGGTTGCCGTGGCGTAGTGGGTTAGTGCGTCGACCGCTACGTAGACCTCTTTCGAGTTGCTGACAACACTCAAAGAGTATAAATTGTCTATGAAAAGCTTCTAAAATTTCGCCGTTCGGAGTTGGCAAAAAACTGTGGGCCCTTTCTACTCGTGAGAGAACAGTAGCACGCACAACACGAGGACTTGTTGTAGAAGCTAGGCCCTGGTCCCTTGTGGGCTGTAGGGCCATTCAATTATTATTACTATTATTATGTGTGCAATAGGCTCCATCGAGGACAACGAAAAAGCATTTCAATTGATGGAAGTTGAATTTTTGGCTCCACCTGTTATCCGTGTATGATCCATATGACACCACTGAACTGAAGTGTAATACGAGTAGCATTCAATTCGGAGCAGTGTCGTTCAAACCCAAGATTTTAATATGTTCTACCTGCGGAAGTCAGTATGACAGTAGCGAATTAAAAAAACTTCCAATAGTATAAAAGTTATCTCACAAAGAGAAACACAAGGGAGGGTGGGTGTCTAAACGCTGTCTCTACCTAGTCAGTGTAGACGTTACGTGTCCATTATAGGTGTTATAACAAGCCACTGTGCTATTGCAGTACATTCCTACAGGTTGGACATCCCTCACTTCTGACTTCTGCAAGAGCTGCAGTTGCGTGAAAGAAGTTTAAACCACACCTCACCTCTACTGTGAGTGAAAAGCCCTTGCAAAAAGAAGAAGAAGAAATACCTAAGGATTTATTTACTTGGCAATCTAGGTGAACTTATGTACTTTAGTGTGGGCACCTCTAAAGGTACATACTTAAGGCACACTGGTTTCAATGTAACTAATATGAAACATGACAAATGACAAAATGCCAAACAACTCTTTTTGCATCATATAGACGTGACATCAGCTATTTAATGCGGAGAGACACAGTATACATAACACAGCCAGAGGGTTTTGTAAATGCAACTTAAACAGGCGTGACATACTATTGGTTTTAAGAAATGTAATGGCGACAATTGTGTCTATGTACTAAATATAGTTGTTCATACATCATAAATTAATAATGTTCAATAAATCAGTATTATTAATTTATGATTATGTTCAATAAATCATTAATTGTGTGGTCGCCGTGGCGCAGTGGTAAGTGCATCGACTGCGGCGCAGAAAGTCTGGGTTCGATTCCCGGATGGGACACCTAGCATTTTTTCACGGCACCACCGCTTTCGAGTTGCTGACAACACTCAGAGAGTATTACTTGTCTATGGAAAGCTTCTCAAATCTCGCCGTTCGGAATCGGCAAAAAACTGTAGGTCCCTTTTACTCGTGAAGAACAATAGCATGCACAACACGAGTAGTTGTTGTAGAAGCTAGGCCCTGGTCCGTTATGGGCTGTAGTGCCACTCAATTATTATTATTATTATAAATCAGTAATTTGAAGTCAATGAATTCTAAAATATGAAATTGTGAATTAACGTAATTTCCCAACTGATGTGAAGTTTGTATAATGTAGCCATCTTGCTTTATATTTCTTGTAACTGGAGTTGAAACGAAGGGGCCTTGATTCTGCCTTTTTTGGAATCAGACCGCCGACAAATAAAGACCTCTCTTCAAGAACATAATAGGACCAGGTGTTGTTTCATATTTAGTTGAAAAAGTTCCAGAAACTACTGCGAACATTTTTTGGTGCCGAAACCCGGGAATTCAATTAATCCCCATCCCAAATTAAATTACAAAATAAATCACATCGAAGGAAGCCCAAGAGTATATGTAATATATATATATATATATATATATATATATAAGTATGTATCCACATTTTTCAATATAAATATCTTAATTTATTTAATAAAGAAAAGTAAATCGGGAATTATAAATCAAAATCGGGATTGTAGTTCATTCATGATACACACGACTGTTGGAAATACCCAAATTGGTATATACATATAAACATATAGCATATATATGTGTAAAATCATTGTGTCTTTTCCCGCGCAAATTGCCCTCCCATGTGGTACATTTATAAAAGCACACCATTGCATAGTTGTTGCATATTTCCAAAAGTACATTATTACAATTGTGTCGTGAGCGAAGTCATATCTCATGCTAGAAAAATAGCAATTTGGCTTTTGTTGTCTCCTGTCATTTGCATTTACGGAAAGCTCTCACTGTTGCTGATCTGCTCCCATGGTGATCATACTGCTGGAAAAGACCTTATAATTCTCTGGCTGGTGATTTCACTTTGTTGTTGCTGTTGTGCTGATTTAAGAAATCGTTGCGCTCTCTTGCTGGAATAATTCGTTGGTGCAAGATAAATTGATTATACATCGTTGTTGCTGTTCCTGTTGATTGAAGAAGTCGTTGCACTCTTTCGTTGGAACAATTCGTTGGTGAAAAGTAACTTCAGTGCTCACTGCTGGTGCTGTTGCTGCTAGTGCTGAGTTAGCAATCATTACACTTTCTAGTGGAATATTTCGTTGGTGGAAAATAAAATCATTACACTTCAAGGGTGCCGTGGTTGCTGATTGCATTATTGAAAATTGCTGAACTCTCACTTAATTCTTTTCTGAATAAGATAGTGTCGAATCCTTGTCGTTGCTGCCAATTTCGTTGCGCGCATTATCGAGGCTTATTTCAAGCAAGGTCTGAATATACAACTGTCAGTGGAGAAAATAAATATGGCTGAGGAAGAAAAATCAAATCATAGAG
This sequence comes from Eristalinus sepulchralis, assembly GCA_944738645.1. Lineage (NCBI taxonomy): Eukaryota > Metazoa > Arthropoda > Insecta > Diptera > Syrphidae > Eristalinus > Eristalinus sepulchralis. The sequence continues at coordinate 1,055,221 of OX122887.1, forward strand.
CTGAGTTGGAAGACATTTACGTGTCGACAAAATCAATTATTCAGTCATTGTTATTGGATTAGATTAGATTAAAGTGCATTTTTATTGATTCAGTCAAGTTTACTTACATGCTAGACAAAAATACTTAATACTAGCTTACACATACAATCTGGTGATCTTAATTCTAACTTACTGACTCTTTACGAGTACTCTAAGCTAATCTAAGATTTTTTATTTATTACGCCTTTCGGCCTCTTATATTTTGCAATTTTAAAATTTAACTAATTACATTTTTTTGTTTATAATTCCTCCAAGAAAATTTGGAAAAACTTGGAATTCCTGGTTCTCTTTCTTCTTAACCTAACTTAAAATAAATCTAAAATCTACCTACCACCTTAAACTTATAACTATATACAATTAAATTAACCTAAATCTTAACTCTACTTAACTATTTACATTAAGCTTAACTATGTCCGTAAAAATATACGGACGCGTGCACCAGGGCGTATGTGTTATGTATATGCTTTACATATATATCTAATACGCCGTGATGCACCTTTTTTTTCATTTTTATTTTTTGTTGTTTTTTTGTATGTTTTTATATTTTTTATTATTTTTTTTTTTTGCTTTTTAATTTTTTTGTATTTTTTTTGTATATTTTTTTTTATTTTTTTTTTTATTTTTTTTTTTATTTTTTTTTATTTTTATTTTTTTTTTTTTTTTTTTTTATTTTTTTTTTATAATAAGAGCTTAAAAACTACCTTAACCTATGTGAGTTGGCCCTGTAGACTCAACTATCCCGTCTATTTGTTTGTGAAGTTAGCGGCATCGAACGCTGGTTCTGGTGTAACCACCAGTAGAAAAACCGTTCTTTGGCAGATACTGCTCTGTCGCGGGCAGAAATCGCCCCACTGAACCGTAGGAGCTCCTCATGGCTGCGAGCGACGTCCGGCTCGTATTGAAGTTGCCTCTCGACTGTTCGGCGTGCGACGTGGAAGATGATAGGGCAGCCTTCCCTATCTTGTATCAGGCCTTTAGCGTCTAGATAGACGAAAGCTTCAGGTGGAATGAAGCCGTTAAGACGTACCCGTTCATGGTACATTTCATTTGGGTAGTAAGCCCCAAAGATCAGGCTGTTGGTTGAAGCCATGCCTCGAGCAGTGTGACTTCGTATCAACTTGATAATAAAATTATCTATCCTTATAAGTTTTGCCTCGTTGTACAAAACCTCGTTGGGGTAGAATTTCTTGTACTGGGATTCTGGTGTTCGATATAAACGGAGGCAGGCCCGAAGACACTGCCTCTCGAACACCCTCATCTTTTCTATCTGGGAAGGACTCACGTTGAACCACACAGGACAACCATACACCATAATTGGCCGGATGAGGGCCATGTAGCAGATGACCTTCACTCTGGTGTCAAGTTGACTGCTGTAAAACAGCCCTCTTGCCATAGCGAAGGCCTTCTTAGCCCTAGTCAGAGCTGTATCTATGTGGATACCACCATACAGATACTGGTCCAACCAGATGCCTAGATATCTGACTACACTTTTTACAGTTAATGGTCGTCCTTGTGGATCAACTATGCCGAACTTGCGCCAGTTCATTTTCGTGTCCCTTGAGGCCCTGGACAACGGGGTTCTAAAAAGGATAGTTTCACACTTCTGGTAGTTGATTTTCAACTTCCAGTCGTAGCAAAATCGTTGAATTGTATCGAAGTCGCGTTGCAACAAGACATTTATTACCTCTACCTTCGGACCTGATCTGTACGCGATTAGATCATCGGCAAACGCTATGATGTTAGGCATAGAACCTATGAGATCGCTAGTGAATATACTGAACAAGATCGGCGAACCAACAGCTCCTTGTTGCAGCCCATTTTTTATATGGAACACTGTAGTTGAAATTTCGTTGCCATTTTTCACAACAAACTTCCTACCTGTGACCATGTCATAGATCATATATAGCAATGTTTTATTGATGCCGAGCCTGACCAACTTAAAGAAGAGACCTTCTAACCATACGGTGTCGAACGCCTTCTCCATGTCGATCAGGCAGGCGCCTGTACACTGGGTCTTGTTTCTATTCCACTGTATGTCGGAAACCAATTTAGACGCGGCATGAATGGTGTCATGCCCCGCCCTGAAGCCAAATTGATTTTCCGGTATTATTTGTTTTACCTCAACCCATTCTTTGAGAGCTCTAATGACTATCTTCTCGAATACCTTGCTTATGCACGGAAGAAGACTTATAGACCGGAGATTTGTCGGGATGGAAGTATCTTTGTCCCGTTTCGGAATTGGCTGTACCACAGCTGTTTTCCAATGCTTCGGGTAATATGCATTACTCAACGCATTGTTAAACAGTTTTGTGTATACACCCACCGCCTCAGAGGGTAGATGGCGCAGAACAATATTTGGTATCCCATCGATTCCCACTGACTTCTTATTCTTCAGTGAGTTGAAGATACCCTGGAGTTCATCTTTCGAAATAAGGATGGAGTTATTTCCATCGTCGGCGACGGCATTATTTGCCAGAAGATCGTCACTGAATCTGGTAAAACCAGGATTCTCGGATCGCCATTGACTTATTTCGTTCCGAAGATAGAAATGGTTCAGCAAGGCTCTGTTCTCCAAACCGTGGTTCGGACTACGAGTCTCGTTGACCGTGTACACATTCTGGAAAACAGCACCAATTGCATTAACCTTCTCCTGGGGATCTTCCACTACGAAAAAGTCGTTGTCAAGCACTGCCCCATCTGGATCGATGCCAACTGACGTAAGTAAGTTGGCGTTGTCTGTTGTTCTGTCAAGTCGAACGCACTGAATGTCATTATGATCTCTCCTCCGGAAGATTTTATTTACTTGCGGGAACATGCTCGGGTTGTTAGATCTTACAGCTCGAATCTTATTGCCCCAATGCAAGCTTACAGCTAGACTGTAATTTTGTCGTATTAACTGTTGGAGTACTTTGATCTGTGACTTCAGAGAGCGAATCTCTGTACTCTGTGGATCTGTAAACCGCCTGTACAAGAGTTTTAGCCTTGACAGGAGTCTACTTTTTTGCACGTGAAGTGCGTCGATTTCAGAGTTCCGATAGAAGTCGCCATAGTCGGTTTGTGACACCTTCGGAATCGTCCTGTCCATTGTACGTTTAATGACCTCGTCCATTTGTGTGAGGTACCTGTCAACCTCTTCGTTCGTAAGGTTTCTGTTTGTAGGAGGATTGATCACACTCGAACTTATTTCTCTGGATAAGGCTCTAGAAAAACGTGGCCAGCGCACCTTATTATAATTATAAGGATGCGTTTGGACATATTCTTCCAGTTCCTCCAGCTCGTTCGGGAGCTGTATTACCGCGGCGAGACCACAGTGATCACTGTCATACTCGACCGTAGTTAAACAGTTCCTCGTGCGTCGCCCCACGTTAAGTATCGTCAGTCGTCTGTCGATTAGCATCACATCCAAATAAGACCCGCTTCGAGGAAAGGATGGTCTGTCGGTTGCAAGCAAATCTAACCTGAACTCGATATTGTTCTGTTCCATCCACTCTAAGAGGGCGTTTCCTCTCTCATTTGGAACATTATTACCCCATTTACCGTGTTTGGCGTTCAAATCTCCGGCTAGAATATAATAATTTTCTTCCGAATTTAAGCGCAGGCTAGTGAAAATAGCCTCAAGCTCCGAAAGAAAGTTAGGGTTTTGAGGTTCTGATGCATAGGCAGCGATCACAAACAGCTTCTTTCCACCGTGGAGAGAGATGCGTGCGATGGATGCTTCTAGCACACTAAATCTACGTACCACATTGCTATATACGACCTTATGGCAAATGTTCTTTTTAATCAAGAGGGCGACCCCGCCCCCTCGAGTGGATTGGGGTCGGTCTCTTCTGATTATGTGGTAATTTTTGTACCTGAGAATGCGCGTCTGGTTTAGCTTAGTTTCGCTAGCCATCAGCACGTCAGGATTGTGAGTTTGCAAAGAGTTTGAGAGCGTTAATTTTCGTTCGATCCTTATCAGCGAATTTACATTCACTGCTAGGATCTTAAGGGTTCTTACCTTGCGTGAGCCCATTATATCTGCGAGCGTTGGTTCACAGGCAGCTGAGAGAAGAGGAAATCTCCTCTAGCCGTCTGTGTTAAGAAACTGGTCTGTAATTCGACCATCTGTTTCTGCAAGGCAATCATCTGCGCTTGCATCGACTGGATGGAGGACATTACGTCCCTTATGGAGGGCTCTGCCTCGGGTTGCCTGGCCATTGGAGCCGGGGCAACCTTCGGCACTGTACGTTGTGCCGGTTCTCTGCCAGACACCATTTGGGCGTAGGAGATTGTCGGCGTAACAGCGGTAGCTATAGCTCGTGCCACTGGCCTGGCAGCTACCTTTTTATCGTTCCTTACTTCCTTTACTCTCTGCCGGAGTTCTTTGATTCGTGGACACCCCAAATAGGTTGCAGGGTGTCCATTTCCTCCGCACAGTACACATTTGAGGAGCGCCTTATCCTCGACTTCATCCGTGCCTAAAGGGCATTCCCCTTTATTGTGGCTGAAAGTGCATCGTGCGCAGCGGAATTCCATGTTGCAGTTCTCCGCGACGTGCCCCAGCCTTCTGCACCTCGCACATTGAAGTACGTGGCCAGTCTTATTCAATTTCTCCCATTTAACACTCAGACCACCTACGAAACGGATTTTCCGTAGGTTGTCGATTTTGGTGTCATGGAATACCTGTATTAAGAAGAAGGGAAGTGCCTTATTCTTCGCCTTCGCTGCCGCAGTAATGAAAGGCTAAACCCCTACGAAGTGGACCTCGTCGCTCTCAACTTGGCGTAGCTTGTTGAGGAGGACCTTCGGTTCAGTCGAGGGATTTATACCCTTGAGGAGCAAGGTCTGTGGCCTTTCTCCTCTGGGGGTGTACGTGTAGAAGTCAGCGTTCGATGCCGCTAACTTCTCTTTTAAGAATCTAAACCCGTCCATTGTTAGACAATGGACGGTGTGGATTTGGGGAGTCTTATACCTAATGTAAAAAGTCTTACTTTCTAAGGCCAACTCACATAGGGTCTCCAGTTCGTCGGTCCCCATGCCGAAGACGTTGATAGGTGGGCATCGTACTTTAGGCTTCTGTTGCTGTTGTTGCTGTTGCTGCTGTCGCTGCTGCTGTGGTTGTTGTTGTTTTTGTTGCTGTTGGTTCTGCTGCGTTTGTTGTTTATGGTGTTGTTGCTGAGATAGTTGTTGTTGGGCTGCCTTTGATGTGGCAGACCGTGTCTGCTTTGGTTGAACTTGTTGTTTTTGCTGCTGGTGTTGTGGTCTCAGTCTTAACTCTGGGCTTTTTGCAACCGCTGCGCTGCCTTTGATGTTGAAGGCAGAATTTCATGTTTTTCTTGTTGCCTTTCTTTTTGTTGCTGCCTTTTTTGTTTCAGCTTCAGAAGTTCCTCCTCCTCTTTTATTTGTTCCGCCTCATCATCGGCGTCTGATGTGGCGAGAACCTGGAACGAGTTGTCGCTCCCTCTATACGAATAACGACATTCGTTGCCCTCCGATTCGCATTGGAGGGCTTCGATGTCGATGTCTGCGGCCGTTGAAGGCGCCTTTGTTGGCGTGTTTTTTTTCGTCGACACCGATCCGCCCCTGTTCGGTGCGACTGCTTCCTCGCCTGACGTCATGGTTGTCGTCCGACGTTTTGTTAGTTTAGGCTGTGGCTGCAACCTCTTCCTCCTCTTGTTTGTTTCTGTAGTCCGGCTCGTGGGGCTAGCCACGCGGATGCTACCATCACTCGTAAAGTGGCCTGACATCCCAGCCACCGGTGTTTTAAAATCACCCGATTTGCTGGCTTCAGGCCGTTCGTCACTCTCCATTTCTCTCACACTAAGTGTCTTTTTTTTTTAATTAGAAAAAAATTAAAAACTGTTTTAGCACTCGGGATTTGAACCCGGGTTCCCTCGAGTCACTACCGCGTGCTCTACACCTAGGCTACCAATGCTCTTAGATTTTTTGGATTTATTTTGCACTATAACACACTATCTTTAACTTGCGAAGCCAAAACACGTCTGAACTCCGCGAGGGTCTGTGAACGACTGTCATTGTTATTGGTGCAAAGAAGTAATTCAATCCTCGCAGAGGGTTTGAGTTCTTCATTTGTATCTCCACAGCCTACGCCTCGAGCGCGTTTCCTTACCAAAGTTTAGCGGTAAATTTTCCGAATTTCCCAACTTCATGGGCATATTTACAAAACTTGTTGACCAGGATCCATTTTTGGATGCATTACAAAAGTTTAATTACTTAAAGAAGTATTTAGATGGCGCAGCACTCAATGCAATTAAAGAATTTGATTTGACTGCAGAAAATTATAATAAATCCTTAAATCGCTGAAAAACACGGTTTGATAGTAGAACCTTAATCTTCCAAGAACACTTAAATGGGATAATGAACATAAGTAAAACGTCAAAATGTTCCGCTCAAGGTCTTCGTAATCTAGAAGATAGCTTCAATTCTCATAGAGCAGCGATGCTTTCTATTGGCAGTCATGAAAATATTTGTGATGCCTTTTTTATCTCGTTAGCGTTAGATAAAGTGGATGCAGATACTAGGGCAAAATGGGATGAAACTATTGACTATTCAAAGCTTCCAACGTGGGGGGAATTTTCAAAAATTCTGAATCGTCGGTGTCAGACTCTTGAAGCGAATGAATCAAAGCTAATCACGCTAGACGTACATTCAAACCGGCCAGCAAATCGATCGCGCTTTCGAAACAGTCGACAAGGTGCACAGATACATTCAACATTGATTTCGCAATAAGTTTAATGTGAGTTCTGCTCTTCAAAGGCTCATGATATTACGGCATGCTCTGCCTTCAATCAACTTTCGGTTACATCTCGTTTTCAGGAAGTAAAGAAGCGCATTCTTTGCATTAACTGCCTAGAAAAAGGGCATTCAGTGCGGAGGTGTCAAGCACCGAAATTCAAAGTTTTTTCAATGCCGCATCATCAGTGGTTGCACAGATTTACAGCCAGTCTATAGTCAAATGTTGAATCGATCGAGCAGTCGCCATCGCATACTTCTGGTACATATGTTGCTTCAAAAACCATTAAGAAGGCATCCTCTCAAGTGATACTAGCCACGGCTTTAGTATATATCCGAAATATATTCGGTCAAAGGTATCCTGTTCGAGCACTTCTCGATTCTGCAGCGCAAATCAATTTTATAACAGAGGAAATGGTTTCAAGGCTTAAATTAAGAAAAAGTCGAACCAACTCTATAGTCTCTGGCATTGGAAAATCACACGCTGCTATTAGATACAAAACAGAAACTACTTGTAGATCTCGGATTTCAGAGTTTGAGATAAATATAGATCTGCTTGTCTTAAAAAGTATAACAAATATTCTGCCTTCTGAAAAGTTGGATGTGTCAAACTGGAAAATTCCTAAAAACATTTCGCTTGCAGATCTCAATTTTCATCAGCCGAGTCACATAGACTTGCTCATTGGAGCTGATACCTTTTTTCAGCTATTATGCGTCGGTCAAATTACATTGCGTCCTCACCTACCCATTCTCCAAAAGACCCTTTTAGGATGGATTGTCTCCGGAAGATATGAGCTTCCTTCGAATTCGAGCGCGGCTTGCAGCCTGGTTTCCTGTACGGACGTCGACGATGTGTCCTTAAATGAACTAGTCAGGAAATTCCGGGAGATGGAGGAGATACCTCAAAGTCAACCATTTCCTTCGAAGGAAGAAGAAAGGTGTGAGAAGGAATTTTTAAGAAGTACTAGCAGACGAGAAGATTACAGGTTTTCTGTAAACATCCTGTTGAAACCTAATGGCGGAAAATTAGGAGAATTATTTTGTAACGCTCGTAAGCGATTCTTAAATTTAGAAAATAGATTACAAAAGAATAAAGAAGTTAGAGGACAGTACATAGAATTTAAGAAGGAGTATGAGATTTTGAAACATATGGAGAGGGTTCCTAAGGAGGATATTCCCAAAATAAAATACTTTGCTCCACATCAGTTTGAACTACGACCTGATTCCTTGTCCACAAAATTAAGAGTCGTTTTCGACTGTAGCGCTAAAACGACTTCGAATCTATCGTTGAATGACTTGTTACTAAAAGGACCCGTAGTTCAAGATGAGTTGTATGACATCGTTCTCCGTTTTCGTACGTACAAAATACGTGCTTACGGCCGATATCTCGAAGCAAATACTCGTGCATGAGGAAGATCAGTACTATCAATGCATTTTGTGGAGGTACTCTGAACAAGAAGAAATTGTACCATACCGATTGCGAACTGTTACGTACGGAACTACTTCCGCACCATTTCTTGCAACAAGGTGTCTTAAGTTATTGGCAGATGAAAACCTATGTATCCGTCCCTTGGGAGCAAAAGTGATAAACGAAGACTTCTACATGGATGACATGATCACAGGAGGTGATTCAATAGAAGTCACCTCACAAATTTATTCAGAAGTTAAGATGATTTTGTCAAGCGCCGGGTTCGATCTCAGGAAATGCTGAGTAATATTGTTGACATGATGAAGACTATATCAATTCGTGAGAAAGCTGATAGTTCGTCGCTGAGGATAAATGACCAAAACATAATCAAAACCTTAGGCATTATTTGGAATCCAGAAACGGATGAATTTCAATATACCAAACTGAAAGAAAACAATTTAACACCGATAACGAAAAGAACAATATTATCAGATCTAGCCCAAATTTTCGATCCATTTGGCCTAATTAATCCAATAATAATCAAAGGCAAGATAATAATGCAAGATATTTGGATTTTGAAGAGTAGTTGGGATGAATCTCTGCCCATGGGCATACAGACTCGTTGGGAAGAATTTCGGAAGGAGATTTTACACATTGACCAGGTTAAAGTACCACGGTATATTTTGCATCTAAATTCCGAACTCAGTAAGATCGAGATACTGGGCTTTTGTGATGCGTCTTTGTGGGCATATGGTTGTTGCTTATACCTAAGAACCATCGATTTGTCAGGAGACGTAAAGTGTACCTTACTTAGCGCAAAATCCAAGGTAGCACCTATTAAAACGAAATCCCTGCCCAAGTTTTAACTCTGTGCGGCTTCTCTTTTGGTGGAGCTTGCACTTAAAGTACTACCCAATCTCAAATTGAAAATGTTTGTTTGCGGACGGACTCCGAAATTGTTCTTCGTTGGATTTCCGCTCATCCATCTTCTTGGGAAATCTTCGTAGCCAACCGCGTGTCTAAGATACAATCTTTACTACCCTCGGCGGAATGGAGACACGTTAACACTAAAAACAATCCAGCGGATATAGTATCCCATGGAGCTTTGCACTTGGAGCTAGTAAATAGTATGTGGTTTCGTGGGCCCCCATTTTTATACGAAGGTTTTTAAAATTTGCCTAAACCAAAGCCGTTCATAATGCTTGTCGAGAAAGAAGATAAACACCCTATTGCTTTGACTGTGCAACAAGTTGAATTTATTGAATTCACTGAGAATTTTTCGCGATTCAACAGTTTTGAAAAAACTAACAGAATTTTTGCATACATCGTGAGATTATTCAATAAGTTAAAACGCAAACGATCTGAACCGTCGAATCTCCCCAAAAGCTCAGGTTGTCATAGTGAAGCTCTTACTCCGGAAGAGTTGGAAGAAGCGCTCCATCGGATTATTTGGAACATTCAACAGATTCATTTCCAGGAGGAAATAAAAGATCTCCGAAAAACAAAAAAGATAAGCCCAAAAAGTGTTATCAGTAATCTCAATCCCTTCCTTGATACTGATCACAAAGTTGAACTCCTTAGAGTATGTGGGCGTCTGCAGAAAGCGGAAATTCCCTATGACTTCATACATCCCATCCTGCTCCCAAAACAATCCATTTTTGTGCACAATGTCGTTGTCCACTTACACAAGTCTAACTTTCACGCAGGTCCTCAGGCATTAGTCGCTGCTATTAGACAACGCTTCTGGATAATCAACACTCGCCGTATAGCCAAGAAAGTGGTGGATGAATGCATTCACTGTTTCAAGTACCGTCCAAAGTTGAGAAGTCAAATCATGGGAGACCTGCCTGCAGCGAGGGTAACTACCACTAGACCATTTGCCATCTCTGGCGTGGATTTTTCCGGGCCATTTTATATTTCACAAAAACGACGAGGGTACTGTACTCACAAGGCGTATGTTGCAGTCTTTATATGCTTTGCAACTAAGGCCTCTCATCTTGAAGTTGTCTCTGACTTATCCACCCAAGGCTTCATTGCGGCTCTGAAACGATTCGTTGCCCGAAGAGGACTATGTAGGGAGATTCATTGTGACAATGGCACCAACTTTGTTGGGGCTAGAAATGAGCTTAAAGAACTACGCGCAATGTTTTTGAAGCAACAAACTCAGCATAAAATACAATCCTGGTGTGCTGCTAAGCGTATTCAATTCATTAATATACCGCCCCGAACCCCTCACTTTGGAGGTTTGTGGGAGGCAGCAGTAAGGTCGGCTAAGGGCCATTTGTACCGGACAGTAAAGTTGGCATATTTGACCTATGAAGAGTTTGCCACAGTGGTAGCGGAAATTGAAAGTATTATGAATTCCCGGCCGCTGTGTGTTCTCAGCTCTGATCCGAATGATGAGAGTGTTTTAACCCCAGGTCATTTTTTGATTGGTGTACCTTTAAACTACATTCCAGAGCCCGTACTTCATCAAGAGATGTCACTGCATAACCGATGGAAGAAGATTGCACGAATCAAACAACATTTCTGGGCAAGGTGGTCAAAGGAATACGTGCTGGAACTACAACGACGAACCAAATGGCAAACTGCAGTTGCAAATATTCCCGTCGGGGCTTTGGTCCTGATCGCTAACGATAACTTGCCTCCACAGAAGTGGATGTTGGGGCGTATAGAACGAGTTATACCGGGTGCTGATTCCAAGGTTCGTGTGGTGGACGTCCGTGTAAAGGGAACTATACTGAGGCGACCAGTTCATCGGTTAGCCCCGCTACCAATTGATTGAAGAGATCTTTCATTTGGACTCTTCAAGGCGGGCAGTATGTTCATACATCATAAATTAATAATGTTCAATAAATCAGTAATTTGAAGTCAATGAATTCTAAAATATGAAATTGTGAATTAACGTGATTTCCCAACTGATGTGAAGTTTGTATAATGTAGCCATCTTGCTTCATATTTCCCGATATTAGAAAAAAGTTAGAGTTGTAACTGGAGTTGAAACGAAGGGGCCTTGATTCTGCCTTTTTTGGAATCAGACCCCCGACAAATAAAGACCTCTCTTCAAGAACATAATAGGACCAGTTGTTGTTTTATATTTAGTTGAAAAAGTTCCAGAAACTACTGCGAACAGAAGTGGTAGGTGCATCATGGCGTATAAGATATATACTCGTATGTAAAGCAAATAAATAACACACGCACCTGCACGCGTCCGTATCATGTTACGGAAATAGTTTAAGCTTACTGTAAATAGTTAAGTAGTTTTAAGTTTAGAGTTAAGTAAATTATACATAGGCTCAAGTTTTAGTTTAGTTTAGTTAGGTTAAGATTAGGTTAGGTTAAAAATGTAAATGCCTAGGTTTCTTGGGCTGAATTCAAAAAATGTCACAAGTAAAAACACACACAATATTAAAACACAGCCAGTAGGCCAAAAGGCGAAATAAAAAGTACAAAGATTAGCTTAAAGTACTCACGAAGAGGAAATAAGTTAGATTTAAGATCAATGGATTCAATTAATAAGCTAGTTTTAAGTATTTTTGTCTAGTATATAAGTAGTGAAGATTGAACTATAAAAATGCATTTAAATTCAAAAAAATTAAATGAAGTGGACTGTGTCAACGTCAAAGCACTGTATATTTGACAGAATGTTCGCTTATTAAAGTCGAAGAAAATATCTGTAGTCAATTAAATATTTTTAAGGAATCTGAGAGGTCAATAAGCATACATCACACACAGTATATTTCGGATGTTCTTGAATGTCATCGTTGCATGCTGGCCAACATATGTATACACCGCTCAATGCAGGTCCTAGTTTCCGGAGACGCGCAGCTTCGTCTTGGAAAAGATGTGAGCCGGGACTTTATCAATAGCTGGTAAGAGTTTAAATGTATCTTGCAGTGTCCACGCGTCAGTATACTGTCCATATATAACAATTCAACATTGATTCACATGAGAAGACCCTAATCTTAAAACACTATCTATGTTAACCTGGCGAGTATGTTAAAACATACAAAGATTCTAAGAGATTTGTTGATGCGGATTCTGTTGTTTTAAGCAGCACTGAGTCTGGCCATATGGCTCTCTCTTTTGAACCAATAAAAAGACAGCCTTTACAAAAAAAAATTGTTTTGGAATTGGGAATAACATTAAATAACAATGCAATTCATCGTTTTGATATCAATTTATTTATCACCTTATTCGAACTGCACTGAACTGACCGAAAAAGGTGTCATTGAAACTAGCTACTATGATGGCAACTTTTTTACATTGTACCCAATAAACTTACTTGTACGAGAAAATACGATGGAAGCCTTTTCTTTTTACAGCAATAGACACGATAAACCATATTGTCTCGATATAGATTTTAGTTGCATTTAGGTGTACGTCGCTACTTTCTTACTCTATTTTTTCCATATTTTTTCTTTTTTGGCTAATTGCGTCCCTAAAATAAGCCCCTCCGTTATGACTATAGCACCCTACAACCTTCAGGGTACGGAGAGTGTTTGCAGCCGGTAATGTCTATGAACGCAGTGTTGAGTGAGGGGGAACCTCGATATTATCGAGGGAGTTGTTGCTTTAAAGTGTAAAATTAGCATATCGAGAACCACCAGGTGCATTACTGTTAGTATCAAAATTAGCTTTCTTCCTATTTCGATTTGAACTATTTCTTTAAGGAAGTCCCTTCTCAGATTAAAATAAATTTATTTTTTTTCTACTTACTATGCTGTCTGTTTGTTCTTTCAATTATTCTCCCTCTCTCTCTCTCTCTCTTTGTCTCCTTTTTTGTACATATATATTCGTTTTGTACTGTTGTCATTCGGTCGTACAATCATTCGACAACCATCCAGATTTCCTTCAAAAAGGATACATCCTTAATAAATTAAAGGGTTCCATTACATTCTTCCATATACCTTCGTATGGAACTTGTGTAAGTTGTGTAGTCGCTTAAACTCAGGTAGCATTTTTCTTGACACTCCTGCTTCGCTTACAAATTTTATTTTCAATTCTGGCAGCCCTTTCACTCTTATAGTTAATAATTTTATCTAACTTTTCCTTTAGTACATAGCAACTTTCTTTTTATCTTTAAATAATTACTCACTTCTTTCTCAAATTAACTGTGTCCCTGCTACTGCAAAAGTAGTGTTCCAATCAGAAACTAAAACTTTTGGTCAACTGTATATTCGAATATATGATTTCTGCGCACATTTGGTATATTTCGTAAAAGCACCTATGACCAAGGAAATATATATGAATGTTTTACTATTTCTTAACGAAATCTGTCCAAAATGGTCAAGGTAAATCATGTCGAATGCTTCCTCGGGGAATATTAAATAAAAAATCAGCTAATTCATTCACAAGCCTCACACATCTTAACCAATGTGAGCCAAATAATGAATGTGTGTATGTATGAGCAACCTCTCTTCATGTCAACAAAGTGTCAATTCACTATGAATACAGGGCTGCGAAAAAAAATTGGGAATGCATGAGTGTGAATAGTATCGAAAAAACAGCTGATCAAGTCAAATCCTCTCAAATACAGTATACTCAGCCAATGACATCAAAGTAAACGCGAAACCTTAAAACAGTGTTGCCAGGCCACTGTTTTATTAAATCCTTATGGAACGCAGTAACCTTTTTTAACCATGCTTCATGCTCACATTGCAGAGAGTTACATCCTGGCAGTCCTGATTGATTTTTGAAATAGGCGTTCCATTGGACAGGGCGAATCTGTCGTTGAATCCAAAACAAAAATTGAGGGAATGCTTTCTGGGATTGTCTGTGCGCCTGATACTTAATATTTTTGAATAACTGTCAGCCATAGGCCACTTGATATGACTTGGAATTCAAGAAAACCGTTATTTGCCATTATGGTCGTACCGGGTGTCTACTGGATTCGTTTCCTCATGATTCTGCCGTTGCAACTGTTTAGTCTGCGCAATTATAATTGATTTAGTCGACACGCAGTTGCTGCTGTTGATGTTTGGAGGATTATTGATTGGAGAATGTTAAATTACATATTACTTCTGCCAAGGTTTCGTCTTAATTCTGTATCAGTTACATCAGCAAATGCGGGAATATAAAGATCTGAGTTAACACAACCCAACACATTCCTAATACAATGTTCTGTCGTTTGATTTGCAATTGTTTATTTTATCGACGCATGTGGTTGCCGTGGCGTAGTGGGTAAGTGCGTCGACCGCTACGCAGAAAGTCTAGGTTCGATACCCGGACGGTACACCCCGCATTTTTTCACGGCACCACCTCTTTCGAGTTGCTGACAAGCCTCTGAAATTTCGCCGGATCGGAGTCGGCAAAAAACTGTGGGCCCCTTCTACTCGTGAGAGAACAGTAGCACGCACAACACGAGTAGCTGTTGTAGAAGCAGGCTCTGGTCCCTTGTGGGCTGTAGTGCCATTTAATTATTATTATTATTATTATGTGTGCAATAGGCTCCATCGAGGACAACGAAAAAAGGACAACAGGAGAACTTTGCATACGTTTGTGTCAGATGAATTCCAAAAGTACGTACGAATTAATAACACGATTATATGTGCGTACGCTGTGAAGGTTGGATAAATGTTTATTTTTACAAATAGTAACTTTCTATTCCCTTGTTATACCCGCATGTATCATAGTTAACTTGGACTCAGAAAGTTAATAAAGCATTTCGCTCCTATTGCGAAACCACTCCACAATCATGTAAAATCGATGTTATGTGGGGCAGAAGCATTTCAATTATTCATATATGACATAACACTTAAATTCTAGACAAAATATGCTTAAAACTCGTTTTCAGTACATCATTTCATTAACTTAAAAATGATCTTAGTGGGCCTTCGCAGGCTCTCTAAGACAAACTTAATTTAAATTTGCTTTTCAGCGACATTATTTATTATATAGGAAAATTAATTCCTTGCTTAATGACTACATTATTAAGAAAACATAAAAAAAACTTAACAACTTAACATTTTCACTAAAAATAACTTATATCTAAAACTATAGCTAAAAACTAAACTAAACTAAAAACTTGAACTAAAACTTAGACTATATTACTACTAACTTAAGCTACGTACGTACATGTGCATGTATACCATCATATAATTCATCAATATATGTTCGTGCATACATGCATATGTGCGTCTATATACAACTATATATGTGTGTTTTTTTTGTTTTTTTTTTACCTTAAAACATAACCCTAACCTAACACCTAGTGCTAAGTATATATAAGCCGGCCAAAGATTGCAGCTGGTATTTGGTCCGTTGCAAAACAGTAGCCGACTTCTCCCCGTTGGTTTCCCTACCCAGTGTTTAGAGGTTTCGACAAGGAAGTTTTATTCGCTTTGTAGCCACCAGAACACTTTGTGCTGAACATCTCATCTCGATACCGCTGTACTGAAGCGGAGGAAATTGTCCTCAGCTCGCCGTGCAACGGAACGGTCGTAGTTGAGCAGACCATCCACAGCAGAACGGGCGAAATGAAAGATGAGCGGTACCGCTCTCTTGTCTTGTATCAGACCTAACTCATCAAAGTAGACAAATGCTTCTGGAGGAACGAAACCATTATAGCGCACCCTTTCATAGTATTGTGTAAGCCCCAGAAATAAGATTGTTATTGGAGTCCATTGCTCTTGCAGTGTGTCTCCGAATCAGCTTCAGGATGAAATTATCCACTCTGATTATTTTCGCCCTATTGTATAAGACTTCATTAGAGTTGAATTAATTGTACTGGGACCAAGGAGCTCGGTAAAATTGAAGACAGGCCCGAAGGCAAGCCCTCTCGAACAACCGCATCCTTTCCATCAGACTAACTCCCACATTAAACCACACGGGGCAGCCATAGGTAACCATTGGCCTGATTAGGGCCATGTAGCAGATTACTTTCACCCTCGCGTCGAGTTGGCTGTTGTAAAACAGTGTCTTAGTAGGGGCAAAGGAGCCTCGAGCCCTGGCCAGAGCAGCATCTATATGTTTATTAAAATACAAATAATGATCTAACCAGATCCCAAGGTATCTGACCACAGTCCTCTGCGCCAGTGGCTCCCCGTGTTGTCCAATGATAGCGAGCTTACGCCAATTCTTCTTTGTGTCCGCCGAAGCCTTATGCAACGGCGTCCTGAACAGGATAGTTTCCGACTTCTCGAAATTAATTTTTAATTTCCAGCTGTCGCAATCTCGTCTGAAAGATTCAAAGTCGCTCTGCAAGAGAGTGGTAATCTCCTCAATCTTTGGGGCTGATCTGTACACTATCAAGTTATCTGCGTACGCAATTGCATTATGAAGAGAACTTAAAAGATCGCTCAAGTAAATGTTAACCAGGATTGGCGAATTTACGGCACCCTGTTGAAGACCATTTTTAACGTTTAAGATACCCGCAGAGGTTACGTTGCCGTATTTGACTACGAACCGTCTGCCAGTAATCATACTAAACAGTAGGTACAATAGCGATTTATGCATGCCGAGCCGACTGAGCTTGTAAAAAAGTCCTTCCAACCAAACGGTGTCGAAGGCCTTCTCAAATCAATCAGCACCGCACCTGTGCACTGTTTCTTGCACTTATGCCATTGGATATCAGATACTAGTTTCGACGCGGCATGTATGGTATCATGCCCCGCCTTAAAACCGAACTGGTTATCCGGTATAATATTTTTGTCCTCTACCCAGTCAAGCAGAGCTCTATTAACCACCTTTTCGAGCACCTTGCTAATATTTGGAAGAAGACTTATCGACCGAAGGTTGCACGGATCAGACGAGTCTTTTCTTCTTTTGGATATGGGGTGCACTATCGCTGTCTTCCAATGTTCCAGATAATATTCATTATTCATAGTATTTTTAAACAGGACCGTGTACATTCTTACTACTTCTTGAGGGAGATGTCTCAGCACAATGTTTGAGATCCCATCAATTCCCACAGACTTTTTCTTCTTCAGTGATTCGAAGATCGCTTGAAACTCCATAACTGTTATGAACGGAGGATGAACCACCCCAAAGGCGACGACATTATCTGCCATTGTTCGATGTGCAAAGCGCAACACGGTTTGCACAAACGAACAAACCCAATGAAATGCCAAAAAAAAGAAAGACAAATGTAAAATGTCAAAAATGTCAAATGTAAACAAAAATTTTTTTTTCGTATATAATAACCGCACAAGCGGAGAATAAAATTACTGCTGTGTAAAACCCTGTTAAAACCAAACGCGAGTTTTATTGTTCTGTGGAACACAGTTTCCATTTCTTTAAATTTTACAGAAAGTCTACGGTTAAAGTTTAATATATAATCCCGCTGTTCAAAAACCGAACATTTTTGGTCCTATCGAACCGGATTCTAAAAAGTCTCACCCTAAATAAACTGCAGATTTTTCTATATAAAACTTTTATTAAATTACACAATTGATAAATAATAAATTAATAGAACATATATTTAACATCGAAGAAAACTCGCAACAAAGTGAGGTTAGAGCAAAGTAGCAATAAACCTCCACCTTTAAACAAAGAAACCTGAGCAATTCCGTGAAGCATCATCTGCAGACGTGCGTGCTGTGTGCTGTGTGCGTCATCAACCCCCGTAATTGAAGGAAATCTTAACCATACATCGATTTACCAACTCTGGAACTGCAACCCGGAGCAACGCAGCGTAATTTCAAAGGCCGGATTCTGCGTAAGTGATTTGTGTCAGTAGCTAAAGTAGAAGAAAGTGAAAGTGAATATGTCGTTAAGAAAATTAAAGGGAGTGCTTACGCAATTAGAGAAAGATGTGACGAATTTCGGGAAACGAGGTGTCAGTACTCGAACTGCGAATTACCTCTCGTCACGGCTGCTACTGTTAGAGAAAACGATAGAGTCAGCAGAAAGTATATTTGAGAAGTGTGTAGACGCGGTTAGTGCTGATGAAAAGTCTTCAGAAATGGAAGATGTTTTCGAGAAGATCCGTGAAATGTATTATGACTATCGGGCGGATCTACTCGATGCGTTAGATATAGCGATGGCATCAACCGCGGACGGAGAAGTTGCAGACAACTCCAAATGCGCACCCTCGTCCCATAATGCAGATATCCGTTTGCAACACATCCCAATCCCCGTTTTTTCCGGTTCTTATGAGTCTTGGCGGTCTTTTCACGATTTGTATTCGTCCCTTGTGCACCATAACTCAACCTTGTCTGAAATTCAAAAATTGCATTATTTAAAGACAAGTGTATCAGGTGAGGCTGAAAAAATTCTGTCGCACTTACCAATTGTAAACGGGAATTACTGCAAAGCGTGGTCGATTCTGAAAAATCGTTATGACCACCAACGATTTTTGGTGAACACGCAACTCAAGTGTTTTTTTAATCAACCTGTTATAACCCAAGAACGTTCAGAGGACATCAAGAATTTATTGGACACATCAACCGAAATTGTTCATAGCCTGAACAGTTTGAAGGTACCGGTACGGAACTGGGACGTGATATTAGTGTACATCCTTCTGCAGAAATTGCCGTCAAAGACACAACAACTGTGGGAGGAGAAACTTAGTTCCAGAGAAGACGACAAGGCGCTGGCAACGTTCGGAAAATTCACGCAATTTCTGGAGACGCGGTTCCGAACACTGAAGGCAATCACCCAGCAGAACAGAACGGTTCCTGAAGCTACGAAAAAGGCCAATACTCGAGTGTCTTTTCATGTACAGTCTAATGAGTCTAAGTTTATATGTAAAATTTGTAACAAAGGTCAGCATGCCATCAGAAAATGTAACAAATTTCTCAAAATGGGTATTCCTGACCGATGCGAATGGGTAAAGAAGCTTGGCATGTGTAGTAATTGTCTGGCATACAGCCATTCGGTGCAAAACTGCATAAGCACCAGTAGGTGTCATTACTGCCAACAAGCACACCATTCATTGTTACACAAGAATCCACACAGACAAATAAATACACTTTCACAAAACAATAAATAATCTTTCAATAACACTCACGCCAATTCACCCTTCAAAAACAGCTAGCCTCAATTCAATACTTCAGCTCCAGTTTTCCAGCCACACGAAGAACCATCAACAAGCTCCGGTGTCCGAAGTCATCACTCGACGAATAACGCCACCACCCATGTTCTTCTAGCCACTGCGATCGTCAAGGTGAAAATTATATCAGGAAACACAATTCCACTGCGTGCTTTACTGGATTCTGGATCGGAAGCGTCGTTTATCACGGAATCTGCTGTTCAACTTCTTGGTCTGAAAGGACAAGCCACTCATGTTGAGGTGTCCGGGTTAGCGATGGTCTGCAGCGGTACCAGCAAGAGAGTTGTCGAAGTATGTATTGGCTCGTATAACACAGCCTATGAGACCAGTACGCCGGCTTTGATATATAAGACTCTCTCTGGCCATCTCCCGGCTCGAACCCTCTGCATTGACGATTGGACCCACCTTTCCGGTCTACAATTAGCAGACCCGGAATTCCACAAGCCAGCCAAAATAGATCTGCTGCTGGGCAGTGACATTCTTGCGGATATCTTACAGCCTGAGCTGGTGCGACCTCAGAACCGGAATCTACCCATCGCGCAGAAAACCAAGTTTGGATGGATCTTGTTCGGGAAGTCAACGATGGAGTCCCAGAAGGTCGCCAACTTTTTTACGCATTCAGACATCGACACATTCTTAAAACGGTTTTGGGAAGTGGAAGAAGCTCCATTTCAGCATACAATTGACTCGGAAGATGCAGCCTGCGAAAAACATTTCGTCAATAATGTGAAGCGCCTTGCAGATGGGCGATACCAAGTAGCCCTTCCTTTCAAAGAGGGTACTCACCCGATACTTGGAAAGTCGCGCGAAGGAGCTCTTTTGCGTTTCAAGGCCCTGGAGAGACGACTAGCAGCTGATCCTCAGCTACGGGATCTATATTCATCCTGCCTAGAAGAGTACATCCAGCTTGGTCATATGAGCGAAGTGGATGAAGAGGATATCATCAACAGAGGTCATTACTACCTTCCACATCACGCGGTAGTAAAGGAAAGCAGCTCCACAACCAAATTGCGGGTAGTCTTCGATGCGTCGTACAAAACATAGGACAGGACATCTTTAAATGATCATCTGAGGACAGGCCCCGCTCTACAAGTTAACGTGATGGACATCATACTACGCTGGAGACTTTACCAATTTGCCTTTTCAGCTGATATCGAAAAGATGTACCGGCAAATTTGGGTGTCGGAATTGGACTCCAATTCTTCTTCTTCTTCTTGTGGCGCTACAGTCCGGGGTGGACCTGGGCCTCAACCAACATGCCTCTCCAGCCAGCACGATCTTTCGCCAGCTGCCGCCAGTTGCGCACTCCAA
Source organism: Eristalinus sepulchralis (assembly GCA_944738645.1). NCBI lineage: Eukaryota > Metazoa > Arthropoda > Insecta > Diptera > Syrphidae > Eristalinus > Eristalinus sepulchralis. The sequence goes on from OX122887.1 coordinate 1,075,704, forward strand.
GTTGGTTGAGGTCCTTCTCCACTTGTGTGCGCCACCTTATCCTGGGCCGTCCTCTGTTGCGTTGTCCCAATGGCTCAGATTCGAAGACTTTTCGGGCCGGAGCAGTGGTGTCCATACGCTCTACATGGCCTAGCCATCTTAAGCGTTGTATCCGTAGACGCTTGACTAGGCTCATGCCGCTGTACAGCCCATACAGTTCGTGGTTGAATCTTCTCCTCCAGATGCCATCAACGCAAACAGGACCAAAAATCGCACGCAGAACTTTTCTCTCGAAGAGACCAAGGGCATCCTCATCCGCTTTAAGTAGTGTCCAAGTTTCCGCGCCATAAAGTAGGACTGGGATGATTAAGGTGTTATATAAAGCAAGCTTAGTCTTTCGAGAGAGGGCTTTATTACTCAATTGCCTCTTGAGCCCAAAGAAACAGCGATTGGCAAGAGTGATTCTGCGTTTGATTTCGGTACTGGTGTTATTGTCCCTGTTTACTGCGGAGCCGAGGTAGACGAAGTCCTTGACTACCTCGAAGTTTCTGCTGCCTAGTGTGACGCTCTGTCCGAGACGCCGATGTTGAGTGTCCTTCCTTGATGACAGCATGTACTTCGTTTTGCCCTCATTTACCACCAGACCCATTTTAGCCGCTTCCGCTTCAATGCCAGCAAACGCATCATTGACGGCTCGCTGTGTTCGACCAATCACGTCAATGTCGTCGGCGTAAGCTAGCAATTGAGCTGACTTTTGGAAGATCGTACCTCTGGTGTTGACCTGTGAGTTACGCACGATCTTCTCCAGGATGATGTTAAAAAAGTCACATGACAGTGCGTCGCCTTGTCTAAAACCTTTTTTGACATTGAAGGTCTCGGTGAGTTCGTTCCCGACCTTGACGGAGCAGCGAGAGTTCTCCATCGTCATCCTACACAATCTGACGAGTTTGGTAGGAATGTCAAAACTAGACATGGCACTGTATAGCTCGTCTCTATGCACACTGTCATACGCGGCCTTGAAATCGACGAATAGGTGGTGAGTGTCGATTTGCATTTCTTGGGTCTTTTCCAGGATCTGCCGTAGTGTGAAGATTTGGTCGATGGTGGACTTCACTGGCCTGAAACCACACTGATAGGGACCAATCAGGTTGTTGACAAACGGTTTCAGGCGTTCACACAATACGGCAGAGAGAATCTTATATGCGATATTAAGGAGACTGATCCCTCGATAGTTGGCGCAGTCGAAGGGGTCTCCTTTCTTGTGGACCGGACAGACGACGCTGAGATTCCACTCATCGGGCATGCTTTCCTCCGACCATATCTTACAGATGAGCTGGTGCATGCGCCCAACCAGGTCATCCCCAGCCGCTTTGAACAGTTCTGCGGACAGTCCATCCGCTCCAGCAGCTTTATTTGACTTCAGTCTCGATATTGCTATCTTGACCTCGTCTAAGTCGGGGGGACGGAATTCTTGTCTATCATCGTCCAAATTAAGTGGAACATTCTGCCTAACAGCGGGATTTGGGCCGTCATCGCCGTTTAAGAGTCTGCAGAAATGATCTTTCCAGATTCTCAGAATCGATTGCGACTCTACTACTAGGTTTCCGTTTTGGTCCCGGCAGGCTTCGGTCCGAACCCTGTATCCACCGGATAGCTGTTTCACCTTTCGGTAAAACTTTCGGACTTCATTCCTGCCATAACATCTCTCCATCTCTTCGACCGCGCGCTTCTCATGCTCTCTCTTTTTCCTTCTGAGAAGCCGGTTCTCTTCCCTTCTTTTCTGTTCGTAGAGCTCACGAACAGCTCTCGTTGTCCGATGCAGCGTTGCCTGGTAGGCCTCCTGTTTGGCTGCATGTGCCTGCCTGCACTCGTCGTCAAACCATGGGTTCCTTCTAGGTGGTGGCGTGAAACCCAGCACATCAGTGGCAGCTTCTTTGATGGCTTTTTGACAACGTTTCCATTCTTCTTCTATTGTTAGTGCAGGCAGCGTCGAACTTTGGGAGAGTTTCAGGGAGACTCGGTCGGCAAAGATCCCAGCGACCTGTTGCGATTGTAGCTTTCCGACGTCAAACCGTTTCGGCCTATCTCGACTCCGTTGTTCTCTCGATATCCGGGTTCTTACCTTGGCTACAACAAGGTGATGATCCGAGTCGATGTTAGCGCCTCGGAATGTTCGGACATCGAGAATGTTGGAGGAGTGTCTGACGTCGATCGCAACGTGATCAATCTGGTTGACGGTTGATTGATCAGGGGATCGCCAGGTTCCTTTATGGATGTTGCGATGTGGGAACCGCGTACTGCTTATAGAGAGGTTCCGCCCCGCGGCGAAGTCCAGCAGCCTGAGTCCGTTTCCGGAAGTCGTGTCGTGCAGGCTGTGTTTCCCGATGACGCCAGCAAAGATGTCCTCTTTCCCCAGCTGAGCATTGAAATCTCCTAGAACGATCTTGGTGTCATAGCTGGGGCATCGATCGTATGTTCTTTCTAGGAGATCATAGAACTCATCCTTGCTGTTGTCATCCTTCTCTTCTGTCGGGGCGTGAGCGCATATCAGGCTGATGTTCCCGAATTTAGCCTTAATGCGGATTGTCATGAGGCGTTCGCTTACGGGATCGTAGCTTATGACTTTTTGCCTAAGTCTGCCTCGAACAACAAATCCGCATCCGAATAGGCGCTGCCTTCTCTCCCTGTAGCAGTCGCTGTAGTATATGTCGCAGTTCTTCATCTTCTTTCTGCCCGGCCCATCCCATCGCACTTCCTGGATGGCGGTGATATCTGCTTTGTAGCAGTCAAGGGCCTCCGCAAGTTGTTCGGCTGCACGTGGTCTGTTAAGGGACCTCACATTCCACGTGCAGAACCGAAAATCGTAGTCCTTTATTCGTTTGCCGGGGTCGTCAACGTTGGATCCGTCCATATCCGAGGCAAGTTGTTGTTGCTGAACTCGGTTATTTTTGTGTGGTGAGGGAGTTAGCCTCACGCACAACCTACAGACTGGTAGGCCAGTCGCTGCATACATTGGTTCACCACACAACGGATGCTGTGATGGCTATCCAGGGGGCGCCACTGGGAGGCTGTATGTCAACTTGACCTATGCACGGACGAGGATAGTCTTGGCAGCTCGCCATGTTGAGCGCGATCAAGGACATTGCCTCGTGTGCATAGGCCCATGCCTAATGGACTCCAATTACCAGCTCATATTCTGGCGAAAGAACCCAACTGATAAGCTGAAGGTCTTCCGGTTGAAAACGGTAACGTTTGGAACCGTATCCGCTCCATATCTAGCAATCAGGACTCTCTTGGAAGTAGTGAAATCTGAAGAAGCAACACATCCGAAGGCTTCGAAGATGATCCGGTCTGAGATGTACGTTGACGACTTGCTATCTGGCGCAGACACCATAGTGGAGGCTAAAAGGAAACGAAAGGAAGTACAAACAGTGCTTGAAAATGCCGGTTTCTGTCTACGAAAGTGGACAGTTAATGCAGAACCGATTCTGGAAGGAGTACCAGCGAAAGATCGCGAATCGACTTTAGTTGTCCCGACCGGAGCAACAAACCACGTCAAAACTCTAGGCATATACTGGCTGCCCACAGCGGATTACCTTTCCTTTAGATTTACCCCACCAGTTGACCCAAAGCCAACAAAGCGTTTCATCCTTTCAACGACCGCTCGACTCTTCGATCCTATGGGTTGAATTTCTCCATGTATCCTGAAAGCGAAACTTATCATGCAGTCCATTTGGAAACTAAAGACTGACTGGGATGACACACTTGATGGACATTTGCTGAAGGAGTGGAACAACCTTTTTGAAGAGTTGCCTGTCATAAGCAATTTACGCATTCCGAGATGGGTCCAAACAAGCGGAAAGTATCGAAAGGAATTGCACGGTTTCAGCGACGCATCGGAGAAGGCCTATGGAGCAGCAGTATATCTTCGGACGGAGGATGCAGGCGGCAAGGCACACATGCACCTTCTGATGTCGAAGTCAAAAATCGCACCCATTCAACCAGTCAGCCTGCCACGTCTTGAACTATGCGGAGCAGTCATGTTGTCCAAGCTGGTACATCATGTAGCTCACATCCTTGAGCTCGATCAAACTCAGATGAATGCATGGACAGACTCCGCCATAACACTCGCATGGATTCAATCACCACCATCGCGTTGGGAGACGTTAGTCAGAAATCGAGTAGGCGAAATACATCGGCTGACAGACATTGGTATTTGGAAACACATCCCAACCAAACTTAACCCAGCAGACTTAACATCGCGAGGTGTGTTTCCTTCTGCACTCTTAGACGAATCGTTGTGGTGGAGTGGTCCGGAGTTTCTACGCTATAGTTGGGACTTCTCACTCCCCGACCAACCGAAGAACCTAAGCACAGAAGAAGGCATACGGAAAGTACAAGTTCATTACGCAGCACAGGTAGATAATACGTTTTCTCAACTCACCCAGCGGATCTCCAGTCTGTCGCGCTTAAAGAGGATAACAGCTTGGTGTATACGGTTCACTCATACTGCAAGAGCTTGCATCGCCAACCGGATACTTCAACCTCTCACGCCAACGGAGTTATGCAAAGCCGAAGAGACACTAGCCCGCTGCGCTCAACAAGAAATGTTTAACTCGGTTAGCATCAAGAAACTTGGATCACTTAACCCATTTAGAGATGCCAATGGAATTCTTCGCGTCGGCGGAAGGCTAAGCCAAGCAGACCTGCCGTATGACACCCAACATCCAATCATTCTGGACTGCAACCACCATTTTTCTAGACTTATAATTCGTGGAACACACGAAAAACTCCTACATGGCGGCAATCAAATAGTTGTGGCACATGTTCGACAGCGGTACTGGATCCTGAGACTAAAGGCTGCTGTAAAATACTGCATCAACAGGTGCGTCATGTGCCATAGGCACAGGAGTAACGCAGCACAGCAGTTAATGGGAGATCTACCGAAACCCCGTGTCACAGTATCAAAACCGTTTTCTCACACAGGTGTCGACTATGCAGGACCCATCAACATTAGGTCTTGGAAAGGTCGGGGCGCAAAGTGTCATAAGGGATACTTGGCGATTTTTATTTGTTTAGCTACCAAAGCCATCCACCTGGAAGCCGTAAGTGATCTGACCACCCAAGGATTTTTAGCAGCGTTCAGAAGATTTGTATCGAGGAGAGGACTTTGCAACCAGATGTACAGTGATTGTGGAACTAACTTCGTAGGAGCAGACACTGAACTACGTCGACTACTCAAAGAGGCATCACACGACTGGAAGGAAATCGAAACCATCACAGCAGCAGAGGGCACGACTTGGAATTTCATTCCCCCAGCTTCCCCTCACTTCGGTGGATTGTGGGAAGCCGGCGTAAAAAGCGTCAAATATCATCTTAAGCGCATAGTAGGAAACGGCACTCTTACCTTTGAAGAGCTCATCACGCTTCTGACACAAGTAGAAGCGTGCCTGAACTCTAGGCCGCTATGTCCGCTTTTAGAAAACCCGGATGATTTTGAACCCCTCACTCCTGCTCACTTCCTTATAGGATCCTCTCTCTTCACAGTACCAGAACCAGACCTGACCATCGGCAAATTAGGACAGCTCGACCGTTGGAAGGCGATTCAATTACACCTCCAAACTTTCTGGAAGAACTGGCAGACAGAACATCTAGCGCGGCTGCAACAACGACCGGAATGGCTGAAGACACGGGCCCAACTGAACATAGGAGACTTAGTACTCGTAAAGGACGAGCGTTTACCACCCGCAAAATGTTGCCTAGGTCGGATCATTGAAGTTTACCCAAGTCCAGACAACTTAATACGCGTGGTCAAGATTAAAACTCAACACGGAGTCACGAAACGTCCAATAACGAAACTCTGTCCTTTACCAAACAACGATCTAGAAAACTCACCCGAAAACACGACTTCGAAAGCATCTAAAACTTAAAATCAAACACGATTGATAATTTCGTCCTATACTGTTACCAAACTACACTCAACCCATACACACTTCTCTACATGCTTTCCCAGCATATCATTCATACAGTCCACACTTGTTTACCCCTTTCACGCGTTTAACGTATAAGCACTCATAACACACCTTTCACACAATCACTCTATACGCCCAAGAAGAAAACCCATTTCTTGAACGTAAATCACCTATAGCATACACAATGGCACATCCATTCTCAAAAACACACATTCACACAAAGTACCTCTAGCGCCCGCACCAACCCAAGCCAAATACCCGAAATTGCGAAAGAACCCTAATTACACAAATTTATAATTATTTTATAATATTATTAATTAACAAAAATCCCTCGCCTGAATTTTCATTACCGAAAAAAAAAATCACACGCACCAAGCCACGCACCATAATATCACACAAAGATCAATGGGAACTAGTGCAACACGATCGGAAGAAGGAAGTAACAAAGGCAAACACCCTCTCTTGCCTCGCCTGACTTCCCAGTCCATCAGCGAGCATTTGCAAGGGTTTCGTCTCACGCCTCGCCTGACTTTCCAGTCCATCAGCGAGCATTTACAAGGGTTTCGTCTCACGCCTCGCCTGACTTTCCAGTCTATTAGTGCACACAAAAATCAGTGCAGCGGGTTCTCACTCTCACTCTCTTGTGTCTTCGTCTGTTTTGTTTTGGTTATGCATGTTCCTTGTCCTTCATATCTCATTTGAATAATTTACCATTGCATGAGAGGAGACAAGAATGCCGAATTCAGAGATGGCAATGAGGAAGTCAAGAATCACACTGCACATCGAGGAAGACGATGAACTTCACAAAATAGATGAATGACGAATAATTTGAGGACAACGCCACGAAGAGCTACGTTTACGGCGGGGGAGAATGTTCAATGTGCAAAGCGCAACACGGTTTGCACAAACGAACAAACCCAATGAAATGCCAAAAAAAAGAAAGACAAATGTAAAGTGTCAAAAATGTCAAATGTAAACAAAAATTTTTTTTCGTATATAATAACCGCACAAGCGGAGAATAAAATTACTGCTGTGTAAAACCCTGTTTAAACCAAACGCGAGTTTTATTGTTCTGTGGAACACAGTTTCCATTTCTTTAAATTTTACAGAAAGTCTACGGTTAAAGTTTAATATATAATCCCGCTGTTCAAAAACCGAACAGCCATGTTATCGTCACTAAACACGACAAAGCCAGTGTTCTCAGATCGTCAATGTTGCAGATCATAGCGAAGACGGGAGTTTTCGGCAAGAACACGATTTTCCAGGATTTTATTCGGGCGAATGCTTTCATTCACCTTGTACACCTCCTGAAAAGTCGCACCAAGTACTTCCACTTTTTCTTGTGGGTCTTCGATCACGAAAAGATTATCGTCTAGAATGGCGTTGTCTGGATTAACACCTGCTGTTATCAGTATGCCTTCGGAAGATCGCTTTGCCTATTGCTCCTGAAGAACTTGTTAATTTGTGGAAACATGCTCGGGTCGTTAGACTTCACAGCCCGAACCTTGTCGTAACAATACGAATTTACAGAAAGTCTGTAATTCTGTGCAATTAAAGTTTGAATGTTTTTAATAAGCGCCTTCAGTGTCCTAATCTCCTCATTTTGTCTGTCTGTATAACGCCTATATAAGGTTTTCAAACTTGATAGGAGTCTACTTTTGCGTCGGTGTAGTGCGTCAATTGTCGCATTGCGGTAGCAGTTCAGTCAGTGTGCAGTCCATTGTTTGTTAATTGAGTCGTCCAATTGTATCAGATACATCTCCTCATTAGACAAGTTTCTGTTGGATGGTATGTGAAGAACGTAATGGTCGCTGAGATACACAAAGGTGTTCAAGCAATTGACAGTATGTCCAATATTGTCGGTCAGATGCAGTCTTGCGTCAAACAGCATAAGGTGCAGTTTCCCACTTCGTGGGAAAGACGAAATCTCGGTTGCCTTCAAATCGAGCCTATACTCGACGTTGTGCAGACAGAACCAGCTCACTTTGGCGGTTTGTGGGAGGCAGCAGTAAAGTCGGCTAAGGGCCATTTGTACCGGACAGTAAAGTTGGCATATTTGACCTATGAAGAGTTTGCCACAGTGGTAGCGGAAATTGAAAGTATTATGAATTCCCGGCCGCTGTGTGTTCTCAGATCTGATCCGAATGATGAGAGTGTTTTAACCCCAGGTCATTTTTTGATTGGTGTACCTTTAAACTACATTCCAGAGCCCGTACTTCATCAAGAGATGTCACTGCATAACCGATGGAAGAAGATTGCACGAATCAAACAACATTTCTGGGCAAGGTGGTCAAAGGAATACGTGCTGGAACTACAACGACGAACCAAATGGCAAACTGCAGTTGCAAATATTCCCGTCGGGGCTTTGGTCCTGATCGCTAACGATGATCGCTAACGATAACTTGCCTCCACAGAAGTGGATGTTGGGGCGTATAGAACGAGTTATACCGGGTGCTGATTCCAAGGTTCGTGTGGTGGACGTCCGTGTAAAGGGAACTATACTGAGGCGACCAGTTCATCGGTTAGCCCCGCTACCAATTGATTGAAGAGATCTTTCATTTGGACTCTTCAAGGCGGGCAGTATGTTCATACATCATAAATTAATAATGTTCAATAAATCAGTAATTTGAAGTCAATGAATTCTAAAATATGAAATTGTGAATTAACGTGATTTTCCAACTGATGTGAAGTTTGTATAATGTAGCCATCTTGCTTCATATTTTCCGATATTAGAAAAAAGTTAGAGTTGTAACTGGAGTTGAAACGAAGGGGCCTTGTTTCTGCCTTTTTTGGATTCAGACCGCCGACAAATAAAGACCTCTCTTCAAGAACATAATAGGACCAGTTGTTGTTTTATATTTAGTTGAAAAAGTTCCAGAAACTACTGCGAACAGAAGTGGTAGGTGCATCATGGCGTATAAGATATATACTCGTATGTAAAGCAAATAAATAACACACGCACGTGCACGCGTCCGTATCATGTTACGGAAATAGTTTAAGCTTGCTGTAAATAGTTAAGTAGTTTTAAGTTTAGAGTTAAGTAAATTATACATAGGCTCAAGTTTTGTTTAGTTTAGTTAGGTTAAGATTAGGTTAGGTTAAAAATGTAAATGCCTAGGTTTCTTGGGTTGAATTCAAAAAATGTCACAAGTAAAAACACACACAATATTAAAACACAGCCAGTAGGCCAAAAGGCGAAATAAAAAGTACAAAGATTAGCTTAAAGTACTCACGAAGAGGAAATAAGTTAGATTTAAGATCAATGGATTCAATTAATAAGCTAATTTTAAGTATTTTTGTCTAGTATATAAGTAGTGAAGATTGAACTATAAAAATGCATTTAAATTAAAAAAAATTAAACGAAGTGGACTGTGTCAACGTCAAAGCACTGTAAATTTGACAGAATGTTCGCTAATTAAAGTCCAAGAAAATATCTGTAGTCAATTAAATATTTTTAAGGAATCTGAGAGGTCAATAAGCATACATCACACACAGTATATTTCGGATGTTCTTGAATGTCATCGTTGCATGCTGGCCAACATATGTATACACCGCTCAATGCAGGTCCTAGTTTCCGGAGACGCGCAGCTTCGTCTTGGAAAAGATGTGAGCCGGGACTTTATCAATAGCTGGTAAGAGTTTAAATGTATCTTGCAGTGTCCACGCGTCAGTATACTGTCCATATATAACAATTCAACATTGATTCACATGAGAAAACTCTTATCTTAAAACACTATCTATGTTAACCTGGCGAGTATGTTAAAACATACAAAGATTCTAAGAGATTTGTTGATGCGGATTCTGTTGTTTTAAGCAGCACTGAGTCTGGCCATATGGCTCTCTCTCTTGAACCAATAAAAAGACAGCCTTTGCAAAAAAAACTTGTTTTGGAATTGGGAATAACATTAAATAACAATGCAATTCATCTTTTTGATAACAATTTATGTATCACCTTATTCGAACTGCACTGAACTGACCGAAAAAGGTGTCATTGAAACTAGCTACTATGATGGCAACTTTTTTACATTGTACCCAATAAACTTACTTGTACGAGAAAATACGATGGAAGCCTTTTCTTTTTACAGCAATAGACACGATAAACCATATTATCTCGATATAGATTTTAGTTGCATTTAGGTGTACGTCGCTACTTTCTTACTCTATTTTTTTTCGTATTTTTTTCTTTTTTGGCTAATTGCGTCCCTAAAACAAGCCCCTCCGTTATGACTATAGCACCCTACAACCTTCCGGGTACGGAGAGTGTTTGCAGCCGGTAATGTCTATGAACGCAGTGTTGAGTGAGGAGGAACCTCGATATTATCGAGGGAGTTGTTGCTTTAAAGTGTAAAATTAGCATATCGAGAACCACCAGGTGCATCACTGTTAGTATCAAAATTAGCTTTCTTCCTATTTCGATTTGAACTATTTCTTTAAGGAAGTCCCTTCTCAGATTAAAATAAATTTATTTTTTTTCTACTTACTATGCTGTCTGTTTGTTCTTTCAATTATTCTCTCTCTCTCTCTCTCTCTCTCTCTCTCTCTCTCTCTCTCTCTCTCTCTTTGTCTCCTTTTTTGTACATATATATTCGTTTTGTACTGTTGTCAATCGGTCGTACAATCATTCGACAACCATCCAGATTTCCTTCAAAAAGGATACATCCTTAATAAATTAAAGGGTTCCATTACATTCTTCCATATACCTTCGTATGGAACTTGTGTAAGTTGTGTAGTCGCTTAAAGTCAGGTAGCATTTTTCTTGACACCCCTGCTTCGCTTACAAATTTTATTTTCAATTCTGACAGAATTTTCACTCTTATAGCTAATCATTTTATCTAACTTTTCCTTTAGTACATAACAACTTTCTAATTATCTTTAAATAATTACTCACTTCTATCTCAAATTAACTGTGTCCCTGCTACTGAAAAAGTAGTGTTCCAATCAGAAACTAAAACTTTTGGTCAACTGTATGTTCGAATATATGATTTCTGCGCACATTTGGTACCTTTCGTAAAAGCATCTATGACCAAGGAAACAGAAATCTAAGCAAAATGGTCAAGGTAAATCATGTCGAAAGCTTCCTCGGGGAATATTATATAAAAATCAGCTGATTCATTCATAAGCCTCACACATCTTAACCAATGTAAGCCCAATAATGAATGTGTGTATGTATGAGCAACCTCTCTTCATGTCAACAAAGTGTCAATTCACTATGAATACAGGGCTGCGAAAAAAATTGGGAATGCATGAGTGTGAATAGTATCGAAAAAACAGCTGATCAAGTCAAATCCTCTCAAATACAGTATACTCAGCCAATGAGATCAAAGTAAACGCGAAACCTCAAAACAGTGTTGCCAGGCCACTGTTTTATTAAATCCTTATGGAACGCAGTAACCTTTTTTAACCATGCTTCATGCTCACATTGCAGAGAGTTACATCCTGGCAGTCCTGATTGATTTTTGAAATAGGCGTTCCATTGGGTAGGGCGAATCTGTCGTTGAATCCAAAACAAAAATTGAGGGAATGCTTTCTGGGATTGTCTGTGCGCCTGATACTTAATATTTTTGAATAACTGTCAGCCATAGGCAACTTGATATGACTTGGAATTCACGAAAACCGTTATTTGCCATTATGGTCGTACCGGGTGTCTACTGGATTCGTTTCCTCATGATTCTGCCGTTGCAACTGTTTAGTCTGCGCAATTATAATTGATTTAGTCGATACGCATTTGCTGCTGTTGATGTTTGGAGGATTATCGATTGGAGAATGTTAAATTGCATATTACTTCTGCCAAGGTTTCGTCTTAATTCTGTATCAGTTACATCAGCAAATGCGGGAATATAAAGATCTGAGTAAACACAACCCAACACATTCCTAATACAATTTTCTGTCGTTTGATTTGCAATTGTTTATTTTATCGACGCATGTGGTTGCCGTGGCGTAGTGGGTAAGTGCGTCGACCGCTACGCAGAAAGTCTAGGTTCAATACCCGGACGGTACACCCCGCATTTTTTCACGGCACCACCTCTTTCGAGTTGCTGACAAGCCTCTGAAATTTCGCCGGATCGGAGTCGGCAAAAAACTGTGGGCCCCTTCTACTCGTGAGAGAACAGTAGCACGCACAACACGAGTAGCTGTTGTAGAAGCAGGCTCTGGTCCCTTGTGGGCTGTAGTGCCATTTAATTATTATTATTATTATTATGTGTGCAATAGGCTCCATCGAGGACAACGAAAAAAGGACAACAGGAGACCTTTGCATACGTTTGTGTCAGATGAATTCCAAAAGTACGTACGAATTAATAACACGATTATATGTGCGTACGTTGTGAAGGTTGGATAAATGTTTATTTTTACAAATAGTAACTTTCTATTCCCTTGTTATACCCGCATGTATCATAGTTAACTTGGACTCAGGAAGTTAATAAAGCATTTCGCTCCTATTGCGAAACCACTCCACAATCTTGTAAAATCGATGTTATGTGGGGCAGAAGCATTTCAATTATGGAAGTTGAACTTGATATTACTTGGAATTCAAGAAAACACCTTATTTGCCATTATGGTCGTACCGGGTGTCTACTGGATTTTTTTTATGCATTTTATTCATATATGACATAACACTTAAATTCTAGACAAAATATGCTTAAAACTCGTTTTCAGTACATCATTTCATTAACTTAAAAATAATCTTACTGGCCCTTCGCAGGCTCTCTAAGATAAACTTAATTTAAATTTGCTTTTCAGCGACATTATTTATTATATAGGAAAATTAATTCCTTGCTTAATGACTACATTATTAAGAAAACATAAAAAAAACTTAACAACTTAACATTTTCACTAAAAATAACTTATATCTAAAACTATAGCTAAAAACTAAACTAAACTAAAAACTTGAACTAAAACTTAGACTATATTACTACTAACTTAAGCTACGTACGTACATGTGCATGTATACCATCATATAATTCATCAATATATGTTCGTGCATACATGCATATGTGCGTCTATATACAACTATATATGTGTGTTTTTTTTGTTTTTTTTTTACCTTAAAACATAACCCTAACCTAACACCTAGTGCTAAGTATATATAAGCCGGCCAAAGATTGCAGCTGGTATTTGGTCCGTTGCAAAACAGTAGCCGACTTCTCCCCGTTGGTTTCCCTACCCAGTGTTTAGAGGTTTCGACAAGGAAGTTTTATTCGCTTTGTAGCCACCAGAACACTTTGTGCTGCTTCGCAACATCCAGTACATCTCATCTCGATACCGCTGTACTGAAGCGGAGGAAATTGTCCTCAGCTCGCCGTGCAACGGAACGGTCGTAGTTGAGCAGACCATCCACAGCAGAATGGGCGAAATGAAAGATGAGCGGTACCGCTCTCTTGTCTTGTATCAGACGTAACTCATCAAAGTAGACAAATGCTTCTGGAGGAACGAAACCATTATAGCGCACCCTTTCATAGTATTGTGTAAGCCCCAGAAATAAGTTTGTTATTGGAGTCCATTGCTCTTGCAGTGTGTCTCCGAATCAGCTTCAGGATGAAATTATCCACTCTGATCATTTTCGCCCTATTGTATAAGACTTCATTAGAGTTGAATTAATTGTACTGGGACCAAGGAGCTCGGTAAAATTGAAGACAGGCCCGAAGGCAAGCCCTCTCGAACAACCGCATCCTTTCCATCAGACTAACTCCCACATTAAACCACACGGGGCAGCCATAGGTAACCATTGGCCTGATTAGGGTCATGTAGCAGATTACTTTCACCCTCGCGTCGAGTTGGCTGTTGTAAAACAGTCTCTTAGTAAGGGCAAAGGCGCCTCGAGCCCTGGCCAGAGCAGCATCTATATGTTTATTAAAATACAAATAATGATCTAACCAGATCCCAAGGTATCTGACCACAGTCCTCTGCGCCAGTGGCTCCCCGTGTTGTCCAATGATAGCGAGCTTACGCCAATTCTTCTTTGTGTCCGCCGAAGCCTTATGCAACGGCGTCCTGAACAGGATAGTTTCCGACTTCTCGAAATTAATTTTTAATTTCCAGCTGTCGCAATCTCGTCTGAAAGATTCAAAGTCGCTCTGCAAGAGAGTGGTAATCTCCTCAATCTTTGGGGCTGATCTGTACACTATCAAGTCATCTGCGTACGCAATTGCATTATGAAGAGAACTTAAAAGATCGCTCAAGTAAATGTTAACCAGGATTGGCGAATTTACGGCACCCTGTTGAAGACCATTTTTAACGTTGAAGATACCCGCAGAGGTTACGTTGGCGTATTTGACTACGAACCGTCTGCCAGTAATCATACTAAACAGTAGGTACAATAGCGATTTATGCATGCCGAGGCGACTGAGCTTGTAAAAAAGTCCTTTCAACCAAACGGTGTCGAAGGCCTTCTCAAATCAATCAGCACCGCACCTGTGCACTGTTTCTTGCACTTATGCCATCGACGCGGCATGTATGGTATCATGCCCCGCCTTAAAACCGAACTGGTTATCCGGTATAATATTTTTGTCAAGCAGAGCTCAATTAACCACCTTTTCGAACACTTTGCTAATATTTGGAAGAAGACTTATCGACCGAAGGTTGCACGGATCAGACGAATCTTTTCTTCTTTTGGATATGGGGTGCACTATCGCTGTCTTCCAATGTTCCGGATAATATGCATTATTCATAGTATTTTTAAACAGGACCGTGTACATTCTTACTACTTCTTGAGGGAGATGTCTCAGCACAATGTTTGAGATCCCATCAATTCCCACAGACTTTTTCTTCTTCAGTGATTCGAAGATCGCTTGAAGCTCCGTAACTGTTATGAACGGGGGATGAACCCCTTCAAAGGCGATGACATTATCTGCCATGTTATCGTCACTGAACACGACAAAGCCAGTGTTCTCAGATCGCCACTGTTGCAGATCGTAGCGAAGACGGGAGTTTTCGGCTAGAACACGATTTTCCAGGATGTGATTAGGGCGAATGCTTTCATTCACCTTGTACACCTCCTGAAAAGTCGCACCAAGTACTTCCACTTTTTCTTGCGGGTCTTCGATCACGAAAAGATTCTCGTCTAGAATGGCGTTGTCTGGATTAACACCTGCTGTTTTCAGTATGTGTTCATTGTCTGTTGTTCTAGGGAATTTAAGACACGGAAGATCGCTTTGCCTAGTGCTCCTGAAGAACTTGTTAATTTGTGGAAACATGTTCGGGTCGTTAGACTTCACAGCCCGAACCTTGTCGTTCCAATACAAATTTACAGAAAGTCTGTAATTCTGTGCAATTAAAGTTGAATGTTTTTAATAAGCGCCTTCAGTGTCCTAATCTCCTCTTTTTGCCTGTCTGTATAACGCCTATATAAGGTCTTCAAGCTTGATAGGAGTCTACTTTTGCGTCGGTGTAGTGCGTCAATTGTCGCATTGCGGTAGCAGTTCTCAATTTCCGTTTGTCGATACCGTGGTAGTGTGCAGTCCATTGTTTGTTTAATTAAGTCGTTCAATTGTATCAGATACATGTCAATCTCCTCATTAGACAAGTTTCTGTTGGATGGTATGTGAAGAACGTAATGGTCGCTGAGATACACAAAGGTGTTCAAGCAATTGACAGTATGTCCAATATTGTCGGTCAGATGCAGTCTTGCGTCAAACAGCATGAGATCCAGGAATGAACCACTTCGTGGGAAAGACGAAATCTCTGTTGCTTTCAAATCGAGCCTATACTCGACGTTGTGCAGACAGAACCAGCTGTAAAGCTGGTCCCCGCGGATTGGAAAGTGTGTTTCCCCAATATCCATGTCGTGCATTTAAATCCCCGGCCAAGATGTAATAATTTTCTTCCGAATCAAGCAAAAGGCAACGGAAGAGTGAATCGAGCTCTGAGATAGTTGATCTGCCGTGAGGGGATCCAGAGGCATAGACCGACACCACGTACAATTTCCTCCCGCTACGTAGAGAGATGCACGCAATGCAGGCCTCTAGCCCCGGAAACCGACGTACTTCGCTACTGTACACTACCTTATGTTTTATATTGTTCTTAATGAAGATCACGACGCCACC
The DNA here is from genome assembly GCA_944738645.1 of Eristalinus sepulchralis. NCBI lineage: Eukaryota > Metazoa > Arthropoda > Insecta > Diptera > Syrphidae > Eristalinus > Eristalinus sepulchralis. The sequence goes on from OX122887.1 coordinate 1,091,695, forward strand.
TCCACTTTGAGAGTTTGGCCGGTCTCTTCTTATAACATTATATTTGCTGTGCACCATTTTGTTTCTCTGTGTTAGCTTAGTTTCGCTAACCAGCAGAAAGTCTGGGCTCTGGTCGTCCAACAATTTGAAGAGCTCCAATTTTCGTTCGCTCCCTACCAGTGAGTTCACATTCACTGCAAGGATCTTGTAAATTGCCTCCATTGGTGTACCCATTATGACTGGAGACGTGCTTGACTCTGCAGGAGTGCCAGAATTTGGCCAACCTGCTCCTCTAGCCGAGTCATACGCATTTCCATGGTGACTTTCCATTCAGGCGATGGCTCGGGAGCATTTGACACAACAGTTTTTGAAACTGGGACCTGTGCCATTTTCAACTGTTGTTGTTGATTTGCCCTCGCCCTCCGACCAGACGCCATACTGGCGAACGTCACTTGAGGGGTGACGGGTATGGCTGCCCCGAGTGGATGTTTCACTGAGGGCTGCTTCTGCAGAGCCATCTTTGTTTTCCGCTCTTGGAATTTAGGGCAACCTCGATAATTTGCGGTGTGCCCCGCATTCCCGCAGAGTACGCATTTGAGTTAATTTTTGTCAACTGTTTCGCCTTGCCCCAACGAACATTTGTCCGCATTGTGGTTTCCACTACATTTCACGCATCGGGGCTGCATTTGGCAGTTCGATGCGGTATGTCCAAACCTTTGACATCGATAGCACTGCAGTGTGCCTTCGCCCATTCTTATACTTTCCCACGGGCAGTGCCAGCAATCTAAGTATCGAATTTTGCTCAGATTGTCTAGCTTTCTATTGCGTGTAATCTGAACAATGTAGAAGGGTAATTTCCGCCTCTCTCTCTTGGCCTTTGCCGTGGTGAAAGGCTTGACCTCTACGAATACAAGACCGTCACACACTTGCTCTCTGAGCATTTGGAGAACCTCCTCCGATTCAAGCGGCTGGGGGAGTTTCAACAGAACGGAGCGAAGTTTTTCGTTACCATTGCCTTTTTCAATAATAAAGTTCTCAACACCAATGGCCGTCTTACATACCTTAGCCGTTTTTGTTATATCCGTCTTGAATACGTTGATTGGTGGAACTCTGTCCTATTTTGGGGTGCGCTGCTGTTGTTGTGCTGCTGCTGAAGATTCTGCATTCGGGACTGCAGTTGTTTGGCTTTTCCTGATGTTGCTGGATTTCTTGCTTTAACTTGAGGCTGTGGTTGTTGCACTTTTTGTTTCTTTATTAGATTTAGATTTAAATGCATTTTTATTAGTTCTTTTCAAATTACTTACATGCTAGACAAAAATACTTAATACTAGCTTACACATACGATCTGTTGATCTTAATTCTACCTTACTGACTCTTTACGAGTACTCTAAGCTAATCTAGGATTTTTCTTTTTATTATGCCTTTCGGCCTCTTTTATGTTTTTAACTTAAAATTTATCTAACTACGTTTTTTTTTTGCTTAATATTTCTCCAAGAAAATTTAAAAAAAACTTGGAATTCCGTATTTTTCTTTCTTCTTAACCTAACTTAAAAATAAATTTAAAAACTACCTACCACCTAAAACTTATAACTATATACAATTAAATTAACCTAAAACTTAATTCTACTTAACTATTTACATTAAGCTTAACTATGTCCGTAAAAATTTACGGACGCGTGCACCAGGGCGTATGTGTTATTTTGTTTCTTTATTTTTTCTGGAGCATGCACTTTCGGTGTACTCTGTCTTCGTCCAGGTTGCGAGTCTTGTTTTCTGCGACTGTTGGCTTCTCGCAGTTCTCTTAGCTCTAGCAAGAGAGCTTTTGTCTTCTCTCTCAACCTGGAGACCTCAGTTTCTTTGTCGTAGACAATTTTCTCGGCCTCATCTTCCGTGTCCGTTGATGCCAGTGACGCAAAGCTGTTGCTGCTGACAGCGAAAAGCCCTTCGCCACCATCCGACACATAGTCGATGGTTTCATCAACAGTAATGACATCGGCTGCATCTGACGTTGCCGGATTCGTTTCCTATATCCATTTCCTCATGATTCTTCCGTTGCAACTGTTTAGTCTGCGCGATTATAATTGATGTAGTCGACGCGCATTTGCTGTTGTGGATGTTTGGAGGATTATTGATTGGAGAATGTTAAATTACATATTACTTCTTATTTTGCTAGACTTGCTGTTATTGTTGTAGTGGGGATAAGTGCAAGCCTTATTATTATTACTACAATAATTAACTTACAGTTTGATAAGCACAAGCGGCCAAGGTTTCGGCTTAATTCTGTATCGCATAATCTGTTACATCAACACATGCGTGAATATAAAGATCTGAGTTAACACAGCACAACACATTCTTAATACAATGTTCTGTCGTTTGATTTGCAATTGTTTTTTTTATCGACGCATGTGGTTGCCGTGGCGTAGTGGGTAAGTGCGTCAACCGCTACCTCCACCTCTTTCGACTTGCTGACAACACTCAAAGAGTGTCAATTGTCTATGAAAAGCTTCTTAAATTTCGCCGTTTGGAGTCGGCTAAAAACTGTAGGTCCCTTTTATTCGTGAGAGAACAGTAGCACGCACAACACGAGTACTTGTTGTTGAAACTAGGCCCTGGTCCCTTGTGGGCTGTAGTGCCATTCAAATATTATTATTATTATGTGGGCAATAGGCTCCATGGAGGACAACGAAAAAAGGACAACAAGAAACCTTTGCATACGTTTGTGTCAGATGAAATCCAAAAGTACGTACGAATAAATAACACGATTATATGTGCGTACGTTGTGAAGGTTGGATAAATGTTTATATATACAAACAGGAATCGTGTGTTTAGGTTTCGTGACTCTCTAATCCCTTGTTATACCCGCATGTATTACAGTTAACTTGGACTCATGAAGTTAATAAAGCATTTCGCTCCTATTGCGAAAGCACTCCACAATCTTTTAAAATCTATGTTATGTGGGGTAGAAGCATTTCAATTGATGGAAGTTGAATTTTTCCCTCCACCTGTGTTATCCGTGTATGATCCATTCAATTCATTTCGGAGCAGTATCGTTCACACCCAAGATTGTAATATGTTCTACCTACGGAAGCCAATATGACAGTTACGAATTAAAAACACTTCCAAAGTATAAAAGTTATCTTACAAAGAGAAACACAAGGGAGGGTGGGTGTCTAAACGCTGTCTCTACCTCGTCAATATAGACGTAACGTGTCCATTATAGGTGTTATAACAAGCCACTGTGCCATTGCAGTACATTCCTCCAGGTTGGACATCCCTCACTTCTGACTTCTGCAAGAGCTGCAGTTGCGTGAAACAAGTTTAAACCACACCTCACCTCTACTGTGAGTGAAAAGCCCTTGTAAAAAGAAGAAGAAGAAATACCTAAGGATTTACTTACTTGGAAATCTAGGTGAACGTATGTACTTTAGTGTGGGCACCTCTAAAGGTACATACTTAAGGCACACTGGTTTCAATGTAACTAATATGAAACATGACAAATGACAAAATGACAAACAACTCCTTTTGCATCATATTGATGTGACATTAGCTATTTACAGCGGCGGCTTGAGAGACACAGTATACATGACACAGCCAGAGAGTTTTATAAATGCAACTTAAACAGGCGTGACATACTATTGGTTTATAGAAATGTAATGGCGATAATTGTGTCTATGTATTAAATGAAGTGGTAGGTGCATCACGACGTATTAAATATATATGTAAAGCATATAAACAACACATACGCCCTGGTGCACGCGCAATTATCATGTTACGGACATAGTTTAAGCTTACTGTAAGTAGTTAAGTAGTTTTAAGTTTAGAGTTAAGTAAATTATACATAGGCTTAAGTTTAAGTTTAGTTTAGTAAGGTTAAGATTAGGTTGGATTAAAAACATAAATGCCTAAGCTTAGATAAATTCTTGGGCTGAATTCAAAAAATGTCACAAGTAAAAATTTTAATAATATTAAAACACAGCCAGTAGGCCAAAAGGCAAAATAAATAGTACCTAGATTAGCTTAGAGTACTCAAGAAGAGTCAATAAGTTAGATTGAGGATCAATGGATTCAATTAGTAAGCTAGTTTTAAGTATTTTTGTCTAGTATATAAGTAGTGAAGATTGAATAATAAAAATGCATTTAAATTCAAAAAATTAAATGAAGTGGACTGTGTCAACGTCAAAGTACTGTATATTTTATAGAATCTTCGCAAATTGAAGTCGAAGAAAATATCTGTAGTCAATTAAATATTTTTAAGGAATCTGAGAGGTCAATAAGCATACATCACAGATAATATATTTCGGATGTTCTTGAATGTCATCGTTGCATGCTGGTCAACATATGTATACACCGCTCAATCCAGGTCCTAGTTTCTGGAGACACGCAGCTTCGTCTTGGAAAAGATGTGAGCCGGGACTTTATCAATAGCTGGTAAGAGCTTAAATGTATTTTGCAGTGTCCACGCGTCAGTATACTGTCCATATATAACAATTCAACATTGATTCACATGAGAAGACTCTTATCTTAAAACACTATCTAAGTTAACCTTGCGAGTATATTAAAACATACAAAGATTCTAAGAGATTTGTTGATGCGGATTCTGTTGTTTTAAACAGCACTGAGTCTGACCATATGGCTCTCTTTCTCTTGAACCAATAAAAAGACAGTCTTTAAAAAAAAAAGTTTTGGAATTGAGAATAACATTAAATAACAGTGCAATTCATTTTTCGATAATAATTTATTTATCACCTTATTCGAACTGCACTGAACTGACCGAAAAAGGTGTCAATGAAACTAGCTACTATGATGGCAAGTCTTAAATGAATATAACAAAATTATAATTATGTTCCACAAAGTTCAATGCAAATCCTCTATAAATGAAATGTTGAAATAAAGACACGTAATCTTTTTTACATTGTACCCGATAAAGTTACTTCTACGAGAACATCCGATGGAGGCGTTTTCCTTTTACAGCAATACACACGATAAACCATATTGTCTCGATATAGATTTTAGTTGCACTTTCTTACTCTATTTTTTTTCTATAATTTTTTCTTTTGTGGCTAATAACGTCCCTAGAATAAGCCCCTCCGTTATGACTACAGCACCCTACAACCTTCCTGGTACGGAGAGTGTTTGCAGCCGGTAATGTCTATGAACGCAGTGTTGAGTGAGGAGGAACCTCGATATTATCGAGGGAGTTGTTGCTTTAAAGTGCAAAATTAGCATATCGAGAACCATCAGGTGCATTACTGTTAGTATCAAAATTAGCTTTCTTCCTATTTCGATTTGAACTATTTCTTTGAGGAAGTCCCTTCTTAGATTAAAATAAATTTATTTTTTTTCTACTTACTATGCTATATGTTTGTTCTTTCAATTATTCTCTCTCTCTCTCTCTTTGTCTCCTTTTTTGTACATATATATTCGTTTTGTTCTGTTGTCAATCGGTCGTACAATCATTCGACAACCACCCAGATTTCCTTCAAAAAGGATACATCCTTAATAAATTAAAGGGTTCCATTACATTCTTCCATATACCTTCGTATGGAACTTGTGTAAGTTGTGTAGTCGCTTAAACTCAGGTAGCATTTTTCTTGACACTCCTGCTTCGCTTACAAATTTTATTTTCAATTCTGGCAGCCCTTTCACTCTTATAATTAATAATTTTATCTAACTTTTCCTTTAGTACATAACAACTTTCTATTTATCTTTAAATAATGACTCACTTCTTTCTCAAATTAACTGTGTCCCTGCTACTGCAAAAGTAGTGTTCCAATCAGAAACTAAAACTTTTGGTCAACTGTTTGTTCGAATACAAATGCGCACATTTGGTTTATTTCGTAAAAGCATCTATGACCAAGGAAACATACTTATATGAATGTTTTACTATTTCTTAACGAAATCTTAACAAAATGGTCAAGGTAAATCATGTCGAATGCTTCCTTGGGGAATATTATATAAAAAATCAGCTGATTCATTCATAAGCCTCACATATCTTAGCCAATGTGAGCCAAATAATGAATGTGTGTATGTATGAGCAACCTCTCTTCATGTCAACAACGTGTCAATTTACTATGAATAGGGCTGCGAAAAAAAATTGGGAATGCATGAGTGCGAATAGTATCGAAAAGACAGCTGATCAAGTCAAATTATTTCAAATACAGTATACTCAGCCAATGAGATCAAAGTAAACGTGAAACCTCTAAACAACCTGATTGATTTTTGAAGTAGCTCTTCCATTGGGCGGGACGAATCTGTCGTTGAATCCAAAACAAAAATTGATGGAAAGCTTTCTGGGATTGTCTGTGCGCCTGATACTTAATATTTTTGAACTGTCAGCCATAGTCAACTTGATATGACTTGGAATTCAAGAAAACACCTTATTTGCCATTATGGTCGTACCGGGTGTCTACTGGATTCGTTTCCTCATGATTCTGCCGTTGCAACTGTTTAGTCTGCGCGATTATAATTGATTTAGTCGACGCGCATTTGCTGCTGTGGATGTTTGGAGGATTATTGATTGGAGAATGTTAAATTACATGTTACTTCTTATTTTGCTGGACTTGCTGTTATTGTTGTAGTGGGAATAAGTGCAAGCCTTATTATTATTACTACAATAATTAACTAACAGTTTGATAAGCACAAGCTGCCAAGGTTTCGACTTAATTCTGTATCGCATAATCAGTTACATCAGCACATGGGTGAATATAAAGATCTGAGGTAACACAACACAACACATTCCTAATACAATGTTCTGTCGTTTGATTTGCAATTGTTTATTTTATCGACGCATTTGGTTGCCGTGGCGTAGTGGGTAAGTGCATCAACCGCTATGCAGAAAGTCTAGGTTCGATTCCCGGACGGGACACCCCGCATCTTCACGGCAACACCTCTTTCGAGTTGCTGGCAACACTCAAAGAGTATCAATTGTCTATGGAAAGCTTCTCAAATCTCGCCGGATCGGAGTCGGCGAAAAACGGTGGGCCCCTTCTACTCGTGAGAGAACTGTAGCACGCAACTTAAAGAAAGGTTTGTTCACGGAAAAATAAAAAAAAACAATTCTTTTATTCTTCTTCTTCCGATCTTACGACCTTCTTTATTGGTCTCCACTTAAAGACTAACTTAACATTTGCATCTGAATACATTTAGTAACTATTCAGCTTATGTTTCATTTTCACAGCGAAGCTTCAATGCACCGAAATAGGATTCATATTTCTTGACGTAGAATTTCCGCTGGAAAATGTGCTGCAATATGATTCTTATTTTTTTTAAGTTCGGACACTGCATTTCTGGTGAGAAAAATGTTGCAATATGATTCTTTGATTTTGCTTTCGTAAAATTTGAACTCAGTATTTCTGTTGGGAAATATAGTGCAACATGATTCTTTTAATAGTATGCGATTATGAATTCCAATTAATGGGAATTGTGGTTGTCGTCGGAAACTTCGACGTAACCCCTCCACCATTTAAGTCGAAACTCTCCTGGGTTTCTTTATTAATTACAACTTTTATCGATTTGTACTTATGAATTATGAACAAAAATAATAATATGAAAAGAATAATTATTACCAGAAAAGCAGTTAGATATATCCAATTATACAAAGTATGCTGTTTCTTATGGAATTTTATTTCTTCTATTGCTTTCATATTTTCTATTTCATTGATTACAATATCATCAAACGATAAGTCACTAGTATTATCTTTAAATTGGTTATTATTACTTTCGATTACAAAATTTTGTATAAATTCTTAATTTTTTCCAAAAAAAGTCTTATTTCTTATTTTAATGTTACAATTATAAAAATTTATTAAGTAATTCCCATCTAGATTTATATTTCTTTCGTCACATGAACTTGACAGTTTTGTTTTGTTTTGATTTTTAAGAAATATTGAATTTGGAGTAATTTCAATGATTTCAGATCTAGTATTCTTTATTTTAGGACAATTGTTTTGGTAAATGCAAAGTTTGGACTCTTTTAAAGTGTTTTCATTTACATTTCCATCAAAATCATAACGGATATTGTTCAAAATTACAATTTCTCGGTTTTCAAAATTTAATTCTACAAAGTTTTTATTAGTGATTGGTGTTACAATAAATCGTTTAGCTTTAAGTATATCTTTCGGAATTTTTATTGCAAATACAATTTTTTCATTTTTATATTCTGCTGTACCTAATCTAATGTTCTGCAGTTTGTACATATCTATGTCGTATTTTCTAATTTCGTCGTTTGTTAAAATATTACTACTCATAAGATTAATCCTTGATGATGCAATATTATCTTGTATATGTTCTATATTATCTCCTAGTATTTTTATTTTAACAAGTGTATCTAGATAAATTAGTTCTCTGTAAATTTGCTCGTTATTTGTTTTAATGTCATTGAATTTTTCTAGAATCTTGTCCCTGTCTGCTTCAATTGTCTCTTTAATTTTGTTAAAAGTTTCATTAAAGTGGTTGTTAATCTGTATGTTTTTGTTCAAATTGTTAATTATGCTGTGGTTATTTTCGTCAATGGTTCCTAAGTGTTCTTCTATTTCTATTCTGTCATTATCGTCCATGGAGCCGAAGAGCCATTTTAGTCCAGTTCCTACCATGCTAACTAATCCTCTCTTATATCTATTTGGTAGCAGTGTTTTAACTTTTGTCCTAAGTAAGTTAAGTTCGTGTAATAAAAGGTTTCTGTTATCCACTCGTATTTTTCCTAACTGATTTATATTATTTTCGAATGTGTCTAAGATTTCTATAATTTGTTTAGGTTCTATAATATGTAAAACTATGTTGTAGTTCTGAATAATTGGTACTTCTTCAATGCTAATTTCAGCGAATCCGTTTTCGTTTTCAATTTTCTCGATTATTAGAACTGCTTTCGCTATGTAGAGTTGTGACAGTATTGTCATTATCGTAAATAGTATTGTCCAGTTGATCTGAAAATTTTGTAGGTCGTTTAATGTTTGAAGGATGAATGTTTTCGAGTTTAAGTTTTCTGTACTTAGGTTCGTATTTGTGTCTTAGTGCCTTATAGCTCTTGACATAACCTTCCTCTTTATTTTGTTCATAGTCTTCCCTTTTTTCATTTCGTTTGTAAATCACTTTTTCTTTATGTTCTCTGAGTAATGGTTCTATTTTTTTTCTATCAACTTTTCCCTCAATTACATCTATAGGTCTTGCCTTTATAACAGAATGAAAGGATTTGTTATACCACGCAACGCATTTGAATAGTCTTTCTTGTATTGGTAATTCAGATTTTTCAGTTTCTAGAACCCTAAGCTTTTCTCCTATGGTACTATGGAACCTTTCTATGTCCCCGTTACCAGTGTGATTATTAGGTTTAGTGAAGTGAGTTTCTACTCCTTCTTTTCTTAAAAATTCTTTAACGTTGACAGAATTAAACTCATTATCGAGAATAACTAATTTTGGTTTTCCCTTAATTGAAAAATACAATCGTATTTTCCCAACAATCGTAACGCTATTCCTGTCTTCTAGATAAAGAGCGACTGCATGCTTTGAAAACTTGTCTATGAACGTTAAAAAGCTATGTTTTTTGTTTATATATATATCCAAATGAATTATCTGATTTGTGTCCTTTGGGGTTTCTGTTAAATGAAACTTCGGTTTTATTGGATTTCTGTCATACTTTGCTTTCAAACAAGTATCACAGTTATTAATATACTTTTGGATATGTATCTTAAAATTTTTGAAATATATGAGCTTCTTTAATCCTTCATAATTTTCATTTATCCCTGCATGTCCCGTTTCATACTTATGAAATTTTGCTATATATCTGTATAATTCATCCTCATTTGCCATATCTTTCGCATGGAGAGTACATTTATAAAATTTCAAACTTGTGTTGAATAATTCTATCAGCTTTTGCTGCACTTTGTTATACTCGGGGTCAGGAAACTCTGGAAAAATTCCTATTTTCCCTGATTTTAAAAATCTTCGAAATATGTCAGTCATAAAGTTATTTTCAATGTCATTTGCACTTATATACATTTTTCGCTTGTTTTCGATGACTTCGATTTCTTTTGTCTTGGTATGAGTTAAAATAATTTGGGTAGGGAACCTATTAACAACCGTTTCTAAAATTGGAAAGTGATCGTTTTGCTCCTCCTCTTGTGAATGTATTGTCGCATCTGTACTCATGTTATCGCCTTGCTCTTCTGAGTGTAAGGCATTGATTTCTCCCGTATCTGCATTTACTCTAGATAAAAAGTCTGCTACTTTGTTCTCTGTGCCTTTGATATATTCGATATTTATATCATACTCTCCAAGTTTGAGTAACCAGCGTTGTAGTTTATGATTAATATCTTTACCCTTATGTTTAGTCTGAAGCCATTTTAAGGGTTGGTGATCAGTAAGAAGATCAAAAGTCCTACTATATAAATAAGGACGAAAATAATTAACTGCCCAAAGCGATGTCGCTTGCATCTGTTATTAATTTAAATTTCTTACTGAAATCTGGAAATTTTAAAATTGGTGCTTCAACAAGAAGTCTTTTGAGCTTCTCAAATGCATCTATATATTGGCGGTCATTTTTATTAATCTTTGAATTCTTTTTCAAATATTTTGTCATTCCGAAGGCTACTTTTGAGTAATCCCTTATAAATTTCCGGTAATTCCCGGTCATTCCTAAAAATGACTTAATTTGTTTTTGGGTCTCGGGTAATTTAAGATTTTGCATATTCTCAATTTTTTTCATATTGGGCTTAATTCCTTCTGTTGTCAGAATGTGTCCAAGAAATTCTGTGTGTCTACTAAAGAAATTACATTTATCTACCTGAATCTTAAGATTGTGCTCTCTAAGTTTGTTAAACACTTTTTGTATATTTGTAGAATGTTCTTCTAGAGTTGTGCTGAAAATGAGAATATCGTCTAGGTAAACAACGCATATTTGATTTATGTATGCTCTTAGAACTGCATTAATTAGTCTTTGAAATGTCGCTGGGGCATTTTTAAGCCCAAACGGCATTCTTACAAACTCATAATGCCCAAGAGGTGTCGAAAATGCTGTTTTTTTCCTGTCATCCTCTTTAACTAACACTTGATGAAAACCTTTGGCAAGATCAATTGTAGTAAAATATTGGGAACGTCCCAATTTCTCTAATATCGTCTCAATATAAGGGATTGGATATTTGTCAGACACAGAAACTTCATTGAGTTTCCTGTAGTCAATGACTATTCTCCATTTTTTTTCGCCAGAATTATCGATCTTTTTCGGCACTATCCATAACGGTGAGTTATATGGTGAATTGCTTTCTCTTATAATGCCTTGTGCCAACATCTCTTTTATTTGTTTGTTTATTTCTTCCTCATGAATTTGCGGGTACCTCTATATTTTCGAATATACGGGTCTTTCTGTCGAAGTTATAATTTCGTGCTGAACTTCATGAGTGTTAGTAAGCTTTTGTCCTTCTTGGAAGAACAAATCCCTATTTTTAATAATAAGTTTTCTGAGTTCCCGTTTTTCTTCTGGATTCATATCTTCACGTTCTTACTTTTCTAATGTATTTTGGTCGAAATTGGATGCTTCTAGTGAATATATTTCGTCATATTTAAACGGACAAGAATCAATAAATTTTGTTTTTACGTTGTTTATTTCTAAGTACTCCTCATCTAAATTAATTATCGCTTGTAAAGGCTTAAGAAGATTTTGACCTATAAGTCCGTCAAATTGTTTATTATGGAAAGAAGTTAGTTTCCAAGACATGAAATTATTTTCGTTAAATTCAACTGGTAATGGTGTTATAATTTCTTTGTCTATTACTGTTCGTCCGGTAAGTGTACTAAAAGAGACAACGTCTCGAAGTTTTGTTCGTTTATACTGGGGTAGTTTGTCTGAATCTAAAAGTGTGGTTGTTGACCCTGTGTCGACTAGGCATTTAATTTTTTCTTTTCCGATTGTCAATTCAACTATCGGTAAACTTGATGTTGGGCTTGCGACTGAAAATTTATTTCGTCTGAGTCTGTATTTTCAATATGCTCTACCTGCATTGGCTCAGTGGAAGTATTTCTATCTCGTGAAAAATTTCTAGTGATGTAGGTATTTGTACCATTTTGTCTGGATTGTCTTGAATTATTTGAATTATTATTTTGATAAGTTTGATTTTGATTTATGTTGTCATTTCTAGAAGGGTTTGGATTTGTATTCTGCCTGTATCGTCCTGGACTTTGACTTAAATTTTTATTGTGTCCTGATGGATTTTCCCTATAACTGTCTTGTCTAAAGTTATCTTGCTTATTAATGTATGAAGTATTGTTTTTAAAACCATGTGGTTTGTCATAATGTCTAAGAATTCCTGTTTCTTCTAACGTATAATATGCATCTCTAAGATTTTTTATATTCCTACTATAAATAATGCTTGCTAAGTTTGGATTGATACCGTTTAAAAATATTTTTAATATAATCGATTCGTTTGAATCAGGAGAAAATTCACTAGGCTTTGTATTGTCAAATTCGTACTTAGTGTTTAGTTTGTCTAAAATATTTCTTAAACTATAAAAATACTGACTTACAGAAGTAATTTTGCACGTTATGGCTTGATGATGGAGTTTGTGGTATGTCTCTCTTACACCGAAGTTCTTCTTTAGTTCTTCTTTGATGCCTTCCCACGTTGGATTGGGGCCCAATGTTCTTATACACTGAAGAGCTGCTCCTTGTATTTTGTTGCGAATGTACCGTTGATATACAAACTCCTTTAGCGGTAGGTTGTCGTTGAAAAGTGGGAGGATGAGTTCCTCTTCGCGAATGAACGACGATAAGTCATATTTTTCATCCCCGAAAAACTCTTTTATTTTTGCGGCTTCTTTAATGAGCTCGCTAACAGGTATTCCGTCCTGCATCATTTTAATTATTTCACTTTGTGTTATTGTCTTTAGACAATAAAATATTTTTATTCACTTGAATAAACAATTATCACTTCACTACTGCTTTTTTTTCACTGTCTTTAGACAATAAAAATTACAACTTCATTAGCATATATTTTTTTTCCACTGTCTTAAGTCAAAGGATTAATAATTCACTACTATTTCTCTTCTTTTTTTCAATGTCTTAGGACAAAGAATTACCACTTCACTAGTAAAAAGAGATTAACTTAATTATCTTGAGATAACAATTATTTTATTTAATTCACTACGACTTTATTATCTTTAGATGAAAAAGTCTTTTATCGAATTCACTTCTTCGGAAGGAGGTTCGATTTTATTATCTTTTGATAGTAAAATAACCGACTGCGCCACTTAAAGAACGGTTTGTTCACGGAAAAATAAAAAAAAACAATTCTTTTATTCTTCTTCTTCCGATCTTACGACCTTCTTTATTGGTCTCCACTTAAAGACTAACTTAACATTTGCATCTGAATACATTTAGTAACTATTCAGCTTATGTTGCATTTGCAAATAGGATTCATATTTCTTGACGTAGAATTTCCGCTGGAAAATGTGCTGCAATATGATTCTTATTTTTTTTAAGTTCGGACACTGCATTTCTGGTGAGAAAAATGTTGCAATATGATTCTTATTGTTCTAAATTCGGACACTGCATTTCTGGTGAGAAAAATGTTGCAATATGATTCTTTGATTTTGCTTTCGTAAAATTTGAACTCAGTATTTCTGCTGGGAAATATATTGCAACATGATTCTTTTAAAAGTGATTATGAATTCCAATTAATGGGAATTGTGGTTGTCGTCCGAAACTTCGACGTAACCCGCACAACACTAGTGTTGTTGTAGAAGCAGGCCCTGGTCCCTTGTGGGCTGTAGTGCCATTCAATTATTATTATTATTATTATGTGTGCAATAGGCTCCATCGAGGACAACGAAAAACGGACAAGAAGAAACCTTTCCATAGTTTGTGTCAGATGAAATCCAAAAGTACGTACGTTGTGAAGGTTGGATAAATGTTGTTACGGTAGCCTTTTCCTGAAATAGGTAAGGAGAGAATAATAGCTTTAGAATAGAAAATAAATAAATCCATGACCTGTGTCCAACAATCCCATCGTCCAATGTTAGCCTTCCAATGATCTGAAAAAAGAAAATAAATCCTTGAAGTATCCCCTTGTTTTGAGCAATTACCTACCTGTGTGTTTTCCTACAATAATCTGCCCTATCCCTAAAAGGAAAAAGAAAAATTAGTAAATAGTCACCTAGTGAAATGAGAAATTGACTTACCAAAACAATACACGCGGTTGACAAATAAATTGACACATGTAAAAATAGACGAAACCAAAGACTACAGACCAAAAAGAGACAACACTTCCAGGCTGGAACACAATAGACGATCGGGGTGGGGAAAAAGCCCGAGATCGAGAGGAAAAACAAGACACAGGGAGGACAAAGAACAAAGGAGAAAAAAACAAAGAGGAGATTCAGCCGCGATCAGATCGAGGAGGAGTGGAAGTTTTCGGGCGTCGGAAAAAAAAAGTTGAATTTAATTTATTTGTCAATTACATAAAACAAAAAAAAAAAACAAAAAAAAGGGGGATAAGAATATAAAGTGCGCAAGACAAAAAAAAAAGGTGCCGTGCAGAAAAAAAAGGAAAAAAAAAAAAGGAAACAGTGGCCAAAACAAAAATAAAACATTTTTGGGAATCCCCAGTGACTGGGATGCGAGAGCCCCATTAAATACATCCACGCATTTATAAAAACAGTGACAAGTGCGGTGTTGTTCTTTGGGTTTTTTTATTATTTTTACGCACACGCCAAAGCAAAGTGCGTAGCAAAAATAAAATAAGTGACATACATATATATATAGTTATATATTCGACCGTGCAACCCGCTTCCTCGCCGTCGTACACAAACAACGATCCCGAACACAAACAAAACAACGACCGGGACCGTGTGACAGATTGCCGGATGATCGAGGACTTCGCCGGAGTTCCAGTGGCCGTATAATTTTTTTATCCCATTCGATTGTGTTACCGAATTGTTTTTATTATTACTACTTTTATTACCTATATATTTTACTAGTGAATTTTTTTATGAACTATTTTTGTAAGATTTTAATTAATAAGTATAAAGTCCTGGCTGACAGAAAAAGTGTTGTGAGTGTCCGGGAAAAGAGGGCTGAGACCCCACACATGTCCGTAGAAAAATTTTACTCCACAGGGCCGTCACCACCACCGTGCTGCGCGCAGGACGCCGTGGGACCGCATAAACGTGAGTTTGCGGGTTTCAAGTTATTGGAAACCCCTCTGTGTAGTGTGTCGTCCAGTAGCCTTCGGCCAGGGTTAGAACCCCAGCCCATTCTAGTGTTAGTACATTTTTTTTCAGTTTTTTTTTTACATTTTTATTACCTTTGAAATTAATTTTTTTGTTTTATTAGATTTAAGGAATATTTACTCTTTTTTTTTTTTTTTTTTTATAATTGGCGCGCGCTAAAGGGGTTACGACTACCCTTAAGTGACCGGATTTAAGTCACAGCACGGGCCGAAGGTATAGAGGAAGAGAGGGAGAGGAGGTACTGGTGCACATTGGTTTTAAATGTCTGTAGATTGTAATGAGAGGGGAATATTGAGCTGGGAAGAGCATTCCATATTCGTGTGGTGCGGCTAAAGAACGAGCCTCTATACTTGACTGTACGTCCGAAGGTGGGCTTAAGGGTGAACTGATGAGCATTCCTTCCGAGGCGTGTATTGCGGGTGAATTCTTGAAGGGGAGGAATGCAGCTGGCTAATTCGTTTGAGCATTTCTTGTTGAAATAGCGATAAAACAGTGACAGAGACGCGACATTACGTCGGTGTTCTAACGAGTCAATCGACTTCGCAATATTGTTGTCTCCTATAAGTTTTATCGCTCGCTTTTGGATTCTATCCAGTAGGTGTAGGGAGGTATTGGGAGCACCAGACCAGATAGGAGCGTTATACTCGAGCTTTGGACGGATGTAGGCCTTGTAAATTGTAGCCAGATCAGAGGGGGTAAAGTATTTTTTGCATCGTTTTAGGAAACCTAGACATTTCGCAGCATTTTTGGCGACCTCATGTATGTGATCGTTCCAACTAAGTGTTGAGTTGATACGCATACCGAGGATGGAAAGTTTTTCGGTTTCAACAACGCAGGTGCCGTCCATGGATAACAGCTGGTTATTTTGGGAACGCTTGAGTGACAGTTGACAGCACTGAGTTTTGGAAGCATTAAATTCCACTCTATTTCTTGTACCCCAAGCGATTATGCTGTCAAGATCGGAATTTAATGTGCTTGACATACGCCGCCGTTCCAAGTCTACGGCCGAAGTACAGGGACGTGAGCCAAGGAACGAATATGAGAAGCTGAGGGTACTGTCATCAGCGAAGGAGTGAATAGGATTAGAAGTAGCAGACAAGAGATCATTTATGAAAATGAGAAAGAGTGTCGGAGACAGAACGGAGCCCTGGGGAACACCAGCATTAATATGGTGGATATCAGACTTGAACCCATCCAGCACGACTTGTATTGAACGGTTCGAAAGGTAATTTCTAATCCATTGAAGAAGAGACTTATCGATTCCATAAGCACGCATTTTCGACAAGAGAGCCTGATGCCAGACTCTGTCAAATGCTTTTGAAATATCAAGCGCAACGATCTTGCTTTCTCCAACATTGTGCAAAGATTGGTTCCACTTTTCGGTGAGATATGCCATCAGATCACCAGTGGACCTGTTGCTGCGGAAGCCGTACTGCCGGTCATTAAGAAGCTTCCGGGATTCAAGATATTTCACAAGCTGACGATTTATCAGCGTTTCCATGACCTTGGAAAGAAGGGACGTTAGTGCTATGGGTCGGTAGGAGGTGGGTGACGAACATTCCCCTTTTTTAGGGACGGGCTGGACACTGAATTAAAACTAAAGTTGCATACGTTTAGGGGCGGGTTTAGATTGTATAGATTTTTTTTATCCTTTTTTTAATAAATGAATTGTTGTATTAGGAAAACTTAAAATTGAGGTTTTATTGATTTATGATGGAATAGGTTCATTTGCCTGACGTGTGTGTGTGAGATGAAGGGAAGGCCGTCCTTCTTGGAGTAGCAGACGGGGTGGAGCGTTGAGCCGTGGCTAACGTCTCCGCCAAGGGGCTATCTCTCGTAGAACCGCCAAGAGAGATAGCAAAGGTCATGTCAACTCTGACATGAGGGGTGGGATGGCGACTTGTGCCAATAACATCAGGCACTCGTGGGTTCTTAACGAACCCTTATCACGAAATGACTCTGGAAGGTCCGTCTCGTAGTAGGGCGAAGCCAGGTAGATTTAAGTTAGTGTAGGTTTAGAGTAGACTTAGTTTTAATAAAAGTAGATTAGTTTAGGTTTAAGTTAGGATAGTCAGCTTAGCTCCGCGAACGACCTTCCGGCCTTGTTTAGTGGTAAGGACAAAGGCTAGAACAACCTTCTTTTCTATCCGTCCCCCCTTTTTCTTTCCTACGTTAGATGTCCGTCCGTTGTCAGGTTAGGGTATTAGGCTTTCTTATTTTTCACAACCTTTTCTTCCTCTTTCCTTCTATCTCCCATTAGCTAGTTTAGGCACGAATTTTTTTTTGTGTGCAATGGGTGATGTGCCCGTGAGGGGGACAAGAACCACCCCGTCCGACGAGCTGAGCCGAGCAACCGCAAGCGTGCCGCCGTCCTCCTCCTCCTCATCATAGCTACCCCTGTAGCAGCCCACCTGCAACAAAATGGCGCCCAACGTCTCAAAACTTATCGTGGACCTCCACGATAACGTCGAGACATCAACCAGGCTCAAGGCCAATCCTGTCTTCAAGGGGATGAGTTTCTCTTCTTGTCCGAAGCTCATCGCCTTGGATTCAGAATAGCCAGTCCGTCCGATTAGGTTCATTGTTACAACAACCCATCAAAATTTTATCCCCTCTAGTGTTCTAAGCCGTCAATGTTCCTTTGGCTGAACATGAACTGAAGGCGGCTGTCCAATCTTTAGGCTTCGGCCAGAAGATCTCGTGAGGTAGCCAGAGGTTTATGGGAAGTCAGGGAACGGAGTGGGTGGATAAACCGAGTGTCAGCTGCTGCCCGAGATTCAGGGTTACAAAACCCGATTCTTAGTGAGGCGTGAACACCAAGTTTAGAAGCTCGGCTCGTGCAGGAGCGGTCAACATCCACATCCCGGCCAGCCTTTGGAACGGTCGAGACTGTTCAAAGTTGTGGAAGGGATAGTGGAGTTGACTTCCGCACTTCGTTAGGAATCCGCGATGATAGTCACGGTGGTTCGAAACGCTCACCAGTCAAGGTAATGCACCCAGGAATGGTACTGGATAACCGACCCATACACCCACACACACAAAGGCAGATAATAAATACTTAAAAGTACATATATATATAGAGTAATAACATTAAGTCTTTGGAATAACTACACATATACATTTACAAATATAAATTACAAAAACGAAAAAAAACAATAACATGAACAGGCAACACGACCAGAGGTCAGAAGAACCCGGCACCGGCGCAGTCCCTCGAGCAACAGGCGCGATTACGAGAATGGCACTGGATCCAGGACAGTTGACGGCGACAACCCGACCACCGACGCAAAGATACACGAGACAGGCGGTAAGGGAAGGACGGTACCAACTGACGGACCAGGAAAGAGAGCCACCGGAAGATATTTACCCGGACGAGCATCGAAGGGATCACTCTCACTCTCCCACAGACAGACAGAGACAAACGCGACCGGAGGTACCACTGCCCATTCCCCACTTGTGGGAGGATGAGGCGGCGGGACAAGCCCTCCCTAGACAAAGACAAGACATAGGACCAGGACGTACGGACCAAGGGGGCAGTGAAGGGAGTCCAGGCGGTGCAAGGGCTTTGGACGAAGCTGGCGGCTCTCATTCCAAGGACAAGGACATGCCGACTGAACGGACAGAGGATCCCCTATACCGCCAGTTCCAGGAGATGCTCTCTACGGCGTTAGGAGGCAGCCAAAAGGAAATGCTGGCTGTGATTAACAGCAACATGGCCCAGATGGCGTCCATGATGGGAACGTGTCGCGACCAGTTCAGCCTGCTCGCTGCTAGGTTGGACAGGTAAGAAACGTCCCCATCCCATCGTAGAGAGCCACCTCCTGCACGCGGACGCGACTTACTGTGGACGGAGACGCGACACTCGACCGCGACAGGACAGACCCGGCGGCAAGAGGAAGAAACGGGTAGAACCTGGCAATATTCGGCGGCTCCCCAAAGGACGAAAGTTGATGTACATAAGTGGGGAGTCAAGTACGACGGCACGAATAAGACAATGTCGGTGGACAGCTTCATCTTTAGAATAGAGATGTTGATGGAGAAAAACGGACTGTCCACCGAACAGCTATTTACCAACTTCCACCATCTATTGACGGGCCCTGCGGAATAGTGGTATTGGCAGATCATGGAATAGACGCAGGGCGACGAATACTTTAATTACAACGATTTGAAGGCTGAACTCCTGCGCCAGTTCAAGGACGATCGGAGAGACCAGGAGATACTCCGAGACATAATGGAGAGAAGACAACGACCCCAAGAGACCTTCGACGAGTTTTACGCGGACATCAGAAGCATGATCCTCAGGATGAAAAACAGACCACAAGAGGAGGATCTAGTCGCGATGTTGAGGCAAAACCTTAAGGACAGAATAGCGACGCTGATCTTCGGATGCAAAATAGATAGCATCCGGGATCTAAGAGACGAATGCAGGAGAGCCGAGAAGCACCTGATGTCCAGGGAGAACAGGTTTAGAAGGGGGACTAGTGAGGTCGGATATACAGAAGACAAGGAAGGTATGGCAACAGACGAAGAGGAGCGCGAGATAGCTGCACTACAGCCCAGACGACCAACGCAACCGACAGACAAGACTCCAACGAACAGAATAGTTAGGACAACGTACAAAGACGAACGAACACGACAGGACGAACACGCGCCGGGTCAGAGTACAGCTACCGCTCCCAACGTCTGTACGTCGCCGTTCCATATCCTGACCTGCTTCACATGCGGGCAGGGCAGTATATCTTTCAACTGTGCAGCCTGTCAGGGAAACGGGAGAGTTGGCGGATCGACCGGGACAAATCCGTCAACGAAGAAGGAAGTCCCGGAAGCGAAGCACCTCCCGTGAGAATCCTGACAAGACCTGACGACGGGAAGACTCATCTGGGAAAAACAACACCTCAACGCAAGAGTCTTCACCAGAGGCTGCAGGAGTATGAAGAAGCTAGGCGTAGGATATTTGGGGAGGAAGTGACGACTGTGCTGAAAAGGCACAGGAATTTCAACAAAATAAAAAGGCTTAGGGAAAAATGTGCAATAGTTAGAGGACAAAAGAAAAAAATATCAGAAACTGTGATAAGTGTAAGTGACGACAGTAGGCCCTTCGCGAAAATTAAGATTGATGGAGAGGAGATGTTGGGCCTGTTGGATAGCGGAGCCTCAGTGACGTGCTTGGGAAAGGGAGCACAAGAATTCATACGGAGACACGAGATTCAACTCAAGAAACTGAATCTTGGAGTAAAGACAGCAGACGGAAGCCACCAAAACATCGAGGGACGATTCAAGACACAGGTCTCTTGGGGAGGAAAAGCACAAGAAATGGACATTTACGTAGTTCCAAGCCTCCAGCAAGAACTTTACCTAGGGGTGGACTTTTGGAGCGCGTTTAAGGTTGCTCCTAACATTGTCGCAGAAGTGGACATTCCGTCACCGTCGAGCACTAGTAACCCACAACAGGTACCCTCACCAGAGCAGGCCAAGCGGCTGGAGGAAATCAAGCTACTGTTTCCGTCCTTCGCTGTGATGGGATTGGGAAAGACTAGCCTCGAAGAACATATTATTGAGGTGGAAGACGAAAAGATACCCATCAAACAGAGGCATTACCCAATCTCTCCAGCGATACAGAAACTCCTATACGACGAGCTCGATAGGATGCTCTCGTTGGGAGTTATTGAGGAAAGTAACAGTGCTTGGAGTTCTCCAGTTGTATTGGTTCGCAAGCCGGGGAAAAATAGGTTGTGTCTGGATTCACGAAAAGTGAATTCAGTAACAAAGAAAGACGCTTACCCTCTTCCTCACATTGAAGGTCTCCTCAGCAGGCTACAGGAGACTCGCTACATCTCCGGGATAGACCTTAAAGACGCTTTCTGGCAGATCCCTCTGGAGCCCAAGTCAAGAGAGAAGACGGCTTTCACGGTCCCTGGACGGCCGTTATACCAGTTCACGGTGATGCCGTTCGGACTGTGTAACGCCGCCCAGAGAATGTGTAGGCTGATGGACAAAGTCATACCCTCTCGGTTGAAAGAGAATGTCTTTGTCTATCTCGATGATCTCTTGGTTTGTTCTCCAGACTTTGAATCGCATGCCAAACTTCTCGGAGAAGTAGCAGCTTGCCTTAGGAATGCTGGACTGACCATCAATGTGGAGAAGAGTAAGTTCTGCTATAAAGAGATAAAGTACCTGGGTTATATCGTTGGAGATGGATGTCTACGTACAGATCCTGACAAGGTGTCGGCGGTCGAGAACTTCCCAGTTCCGAAGACTCCCAAGCAACTCCGCCGGTTTTTAGGGATGACGGGATGGTATAGGCGCTTTATACCAAATTTTGCGTCTATAACAGCCCCCATGACCGACTGTTTGAAAAAAGGCAAGACGTTTCTGATGACAGACGAGGCGCTTAACGCGTTTGATGTCCTCAAAAAGACTTTGGTGTCCGCACAAATACTCACAAACCCAGACTTTAAGAAACGCTTCTACATACAGTGCGACGCATCAACGACAGGCGTCGGAAGCGTGCTTTTCCAAATGGATGCGGAGAATAACGAGCGACCGATAGCATTCATGTCCCAGAAACTTAATCCCGCCCAGCGGAATTATAGCTGGACGGAACTTGAGTGCTATGCGGCCGTTCTGTCGGTAAAGAAGTTCAGGGCTTATGTAGAGGGTTTGCCTTTTACTATCATTACCGATCATGAAAGCTTGAAGTGGTTGATGACGCAGAAGGATCTATCTGGTCGTCTGGCCAGATGGAGTCTGAAGCTCCAAGCCTTCGACTTCGTGATCGAGCATAGAAAGGGTGTCCAAAATGTAGTCCCTGATACTCTCTCACGTGTCCATATGGAGGAGCTCGCATCCAAACAGGCGATGGAAGTTGACTTTGACTCTCCATATTTCGCTTCAACGGAATATGAGGAGTTAAAGAAGACAATAACGAACAACGAGACCAAACTGCCAGACTTGCGCGTTTCTGATGGGTTTGTATACAGACGAACCGACTTACGAACCGGGGACTTAATTCAGGACGACATGGCATGGAAGCTCTGGATACCGACGGAGTTGCGCGAGAGCCTTTTGGAGGCTGCACATAATGCACCATCTGCGGGACACGGGGGCGTCCATAAGACTTTGTCTAAATTAAGACAAAAGTATTATTGGCCAGGCATGGTCACCGACGTGCAGGACTGGGTCAAGTCCTGCAAGATATGCAAAATGAACAAGGCCCCTAATCAGATTTCTCGGCCGCCGATGGGCAAACAGACTGTTACGGAGCGGCCTTTTCAGCGTCTCTATATCGACTTTCTAGGACCATACCCGAGGACGAAGACTGGACATACACACATATTTATGGTCCTAGACCACTTTAGTAAATTCAATTTCGTTAAACCCTTGAGGAAGGCAACGGCAGCGGAGGTAGTTAGGTATCTGGAAGAAGGTGTATTTCATATCTTCGGTGTACCTGAGTACATACATTCAGACAACGGTAAGCAATTCGTCTCCGAATTGTTCCCCGGCTTCTTAAAACGTTACGGAGTCAAACATGTTCGCACCGCGTTTTACTCTCCTCAGGCAAATGCGTCGGAACGTGTGAACCGGTCAATTTTGGCTAAACTGCGGTCATATATCGACGGGGATCAACGAAACTGGGACCTCCATCTGAGTGACGCGGCATTTTCCCTGAGAAGTGTAACGCACGATGCGACCAGGTTTGAACCATATTACGTGGTATTCGGTACACCGATGATACAGCACGGACAAGCTTATGAAGTGTTCTGGAAGCTGGACATGTTAAAAGGTACCGAGCTAGCGAACATGACTAGGGCGGACAAATTAGACCTAGTGAGGAGAAGAGTGTTTGACAACCTTAGGCTGGCTCACCAGAAGGGGACGAAAATATTCAACACTAGAAGTAGAGACGTGACCTATAAAGTAGGGCAGATAGTTTACAGACGCAACTTCAGACAGAGCAACTTACTGGACAAGTACAACGCTAAGCTCGGTCCTAAATTCCTTAAAGGGATTATCCTCGCCACAAAGGGCAATTGCCTCTACGAGGTCGGCAATTTACAAGGGGAGAAAATAGGGACATTCCATGCCAAGGACCTTCATACATAGGAGAGGGATTAGACTGATGATTGACGCACTCTAGCTGGCCGTTGCTGGATTATGCTAGGTTAGGTATCAATAGGTTATTTATTTATTTATTTATTTTTGGTAGTTTAGGTAGAGTTATTTATACATATATTTATACATATAATTCTTATTTATTTATTTATTTATTGTATAGAGTATTTATTTTTTTTATTTATATTCAACTGTGATATTAGGTTACGTATACGTCCCAGTTGTAAGGGTGGGGACAGCAGATCGCGCCCATTCCGAAAACACTCGCAACTTGGGAAGGTGATATAAACTGTGATATTTTATTATTAGTTTAAGCTAGGTATAAGACTAAGGCCCGGCAATCCCAGTCGGAATAACATGAGACTCAGGGCGTGGGCCCTTGCCACACGTTATAAGAGTGAATAATGGGGAAATTTCAGGAAAGGGCTTCCTTTCTTTTACGAGGCCGGTTTACTCACGGCCACTCATAAACCGTCGTCGAGCCTGTTACGGTAGCCTTTTCCTGAAATAGATAAGGAGAGAATAATAGCTTTAGAATAGAAAATAAATAAATCCATGACCTGTGTCCAACAATCCCATCGTCCAATGTTAGCCTTCCAATGATCTGAAAAAAGAAAATAAATCCTTGAAGTATCCCCTTGTGTGTTTTCCTACAATAATCTGCCCTATCCCTAAAAGGAAAAAGAAAAATTAGTAAATAGTCACCTAGTGAAATGAGAAATTGACTTACCAAAACAATACACGCGGTTGACAAATAAATTGACACATGTAAAAATAGACGAGACCAAAGACTACAGACCAAAAAGAGACAACACTTCCAGGCTGGAACACAATAGACGATCGGGGTGGGGAAAAAGCCCGAGATCGAGAGGAAAAACAAGACACAGGGAGGACAAAGAACAAAGGAGAAAAAAACAAAGAGGAGATTCAGCCGCGATCGGATCGAGGAGGAGTGGAAGTTTTCGGGCGTCGGAAAAAAAAAGCTGAATTTAATTTTTTTGTCAATTACATAAAACAAAAAAAAAAAACAAAACAAAGGGGGATAAGAATATAAAGTGCGCAAGACAAAAAAAAAAGGTGCCGTGCAGAAAAAAAAGGAAAAAAAAAAAAAAGGAAACAGTGGCCAAAACAAAAATAAAACATTTTTGGGAATCCCCAGTGACTGGGATGCGAGAGCCCCATTAAATACATCCACGCATTTATAAAAACAGTGACAAGTGCGGTGTTGTTCTTTGGGTTTTTTTATTATTTTTACGCACACGCCAAAGCAAAGTGCGTAGCAAAAATAAAATAAGTGACATACATATATATATAGTTATATATTCGACCGTGCAACCCGCTTCCTCGCCGTCGTACACAAACAACGATCCCGAACACAAACAAAACAACGACCGGGACCGTGTGACAGATTGCCGGATGATCGAGGACTTCGCCGGAGTTCCAGTGGCCGTATAATTTTTTTATCCCATTCGATTGTGTTACCGAATTGTTTTTATTATTACTACTTTTATTACCTATATATTTTACTAGTGAATATTTTTTATGAACTATTTTTGTAAGATTTTAATTAATAAGTATAAAGTCCTGGCTGACAGGAAAAGTGTTGTGAGTGTCCGGGAAAAGAGGGCTGAGACCCCACACATGTCCGTAGAAAAATTTTACTCCACAGGGCCGTCACCACCACCGTGCTGCGCGCAGGACGCCGTGGGACCGCATAAACGTGAGTTTGCGGGTTTCAAGTTATTGGAAACCCCTCTGTGTAGTGTGTCGTCCAGTAGCCTTCGGCCAGGGTTAGAACCCCAGCCCCATAATTTTTTTTCTTGATTTTTATATTCTAGTAATTAGGACGGATCCAACGTTGACGACCCCGGAAAACGAACAAAGGACAACGATTTTCGGTTCTGCACGTGGAATGTGAGGTCCCTTAACAGACCACGTGCAGCCGAACAACTTGCGGAGGCCCTTGACTGCTACAAAGCAGATATCACCGCCATCCAGGAAGTGCGATGGGATGGGCCGGGCAGAAAGAAGATGAAGAACTGCGACATATACTACAGCGACTGCTACAGGGAGAGAAGGCAGCGCCTATTCGGATGCGGATTTGTTGTTCGAGGCAGACTTAGGCAAAAAGTCATAAGTTACGATCCTGTAAGCGAACGCCTCATGACAATCCGCATTAAGGCTAAATTCGGGAACATCAGCCTGATATGCGCTCACGCCCCGACAGAAGAAAAGGATGACAACAGCAAGGATGAGTTCTATGATCTCCTAGAAAGAACATACGATCGATGCCCCAGCTATGACACCAAGATCGTTCTAGGAGATTTCAATGCTCAGCTGGGGAAAGAGGACATCTTTGCTGGCGTCATCGGGAAACACAGCCTGCACGACACGACTTCCGGAAACGGACTCAGGCTGCTGGACTTCGCCGCGGGGCGGAACCTCTCTATGAGCATTACGCGGTTCCCACATCGCAACATCCATAAAGGAACCTGGCGATCCCCTGATCAATCAACCGTCAACCAGATTGATCACGTTGCGATCGACGTCAGACACTCCTCCAACATTCTCGATGTCCGAACATTCCGAGGCGCTAACATCGACTCGGATCATAACCTTGTTGTAGCCAAGGTAAGAACCCGGATATCGAGAGAACAACGGAGTCGAGATAGGCCGAAACGGTTTGACGTCGGAAAGCTACAATCGCAACAGGTCGCTGGGATCTTTGCCGACCGAGTCTCCCTAAAACTCTCCCAAAGTTCGACGCTGCCTGCACTAACAATAGAAGAAGAATGGAAACGTTGTCAAAAAGCCATCAAAGAAGCTGCCACTGATGTGCTGGGTTTCACGCCACCACCTAGGAGGAACCCATGGTTTGACGACGAGTGCAGGCAGGCACATGCAGCCAAACAGGAGGCCTACCAGGCAACGCTGCATCGGACAACGAGAGCTGTTCGTGAGCTCTACGAACAGAAAAGAAGGGAAGAGAACCGGCTTCTCAGAAGGAAAAAGAGAGAGCATGAGAAGCGCGCGGTCGAAGAGATGGAGAGATGTTATGGCAGGAATGAAGTCCGAAAGTTTTACCGAAAGGTGAAACAGCTATCCGGTGGATACAGGGTTCGGACCGAAGCCTGCCGGGACCAAAACGGAAACCTAGTAGTAGAGTCGCAATCGATTCTGAGAATCTGGAAAGATCATTTCTGCAGACTCTTAAACGGCGATGACGACCCAAATCCCGCTGTTAGGCAGAATGTTCCACTTAATTTGGACGATGATAGACAAGAATTCCGTCCCCCCGACTTAGACGAGGTCAAGATAGCAATATCGAGACTGAAGTCAAATAAAGCTGCTGGAGCGGATGGACTGTCCGCAGAACTGTTCAAAGCGGCTGGGGATGACCTGGTTGGGCGCATGCACCAGCTCATCTGTAAGATATGGTCGGAGGAAAGCATGCCCGATGAGTGGAATCTCAGTGTCGTCTGTCCGGTCCACAAGAAAGGAGACCCCTTCGACTGCGCCAACTATCGAGGGATAAGTCTCCTTAACATCGCATACAAGATCCTCTCTGCCGTATTGTGTGAACGCCTGAAACCGTTTGTCAACAACCTGATTGGTCCTTATCAGTGTGGTTTCAGGCCAGGGAAGTCCACCATCGACCAAATCTTCACACTACGGCAGATCCTGGAAAAGACCCAAGAAATGCAAATCGACACTCACCACCTATTCGTCGATTTCAAGGCCGCATATGACAGTGTGCATAGAGACGAGCTATACAATGCCATGTCTAGTTTTGACATTCCTACCAAACTCGTCAGATTGTGTAGGATGACGATGGAGAACTCTCGCTGCTCCGTCAAGGTCGGGATAGAACTCACCGAGACCTTCAATGTCAAAAAAGGTTTTAGACAAGGCGACGCACTGTCATGTGACTTCTTTAACATCATCCTTGAGAAGATCGTTCGTAACTCACAGGTCAACACCAGAGGTACGATCTTCCAAAAGTCAGCTCAATTGCTAGCTTACGCCGACGACATTGACGTGATTGGTCGAACACAGCGAGCCGTCAATGATGCGTTTGCTGGCATTGAAGTAGAAGCGGCTAAAATGGGTCTGGTGGTAAATGAGGGCAAAACGAAGTACATGCTGTCATCAAGGAAGGACACACAACATCGGCGTCTCGGACAGAGCGTCACACTAGGCAGCAGAAACTTCGAGGTAGTCAAGGACTTCGTCTACCTCGGCTCCGCAGTAAACAGGGACAATAACACCAGTACCGAAATCAAACGCAGAATCACTCTTGCCAATCGCTGTTTCTTTGGGCTCAAGAGACAATTAGGTAATAAAGCCCTCTCTCGAAAGATTAAGCTTGCTTTATATAACACCTTAATCATCCCAGTCCTACTTTATGGCCCGGAAACTTGGACACTACTTAAAGCGGATGAGGATGCCCTTGGTCTCTTCGAGAGAAAAGTTCTGCGCGCGATTTTTGGTCCTGTTTGCGTTGATGGCATCTGGAGGAGAAGATTCAACCACGAACTGTATGGGCTGTACAGCGGCATGAGCCTAGTCAAGCGTCTACGGATACAACGCTTAAGATGGCTAGGCCATGTAGAGCGTATGGACACCACTGCTCCGGCCCGAAAAGTCTTCGAATCTGAGCCATTGGGACAACGCAACAGAGGACGGCCCAGGATAAGGTGGCGCACACAAGTGGAGAAGGACCTCAACCAACTTGGAGTGCGCAACTGGCGGCAGCTGGCGAAAGATCGCGCTGGCTGGAGAGGCATGTTGGTTGAGGCCCAGGTCCACCCCGGACTGTAGCGCCACAAGAAGAAGAAGAAGAAGTAATTAGTACATTTTTTTTCAGTTTTTTTTTTACATTTTTATAACCTTTGAAATTAATTTTTTTGTTTTATTAGATTTAAGGAATATTTACTGAATTAAAACTAAAGTTGCATACGTTTAGGGGCGGGTTTAGATTGTATAGATTTTTTTTATCCTTTTTTTAATAAATGAATTGTTGTATTAGGAAAACTTAAAATTGAGGTTTTATTGATTTATGATGGAATAGGTTCATTTGCCTGACGTGTGTGTGTGAGATGAAGGGAAGGCCGTCCTTCTTGGAGTAGCAGACGGGGTGGAGCGTTGAGCCGTGGCTAACGTCTCCGCCAAGGGGCTATCTCTCGTAGAACCGCCAAGAGAGATAGCAAAGGTCATGTCAACTCTGACATGAGGGGTGGGATGGCGACTTGTGCCAATAACATCAGGCACTCGTGGGTTCTTAACGAACCCTTATCACGAAATGACTCTGGAAGGTCCGTCTCGTAGTAGGGCGAAGCCAGGTAGATTTAAGTTAGTGTAGGTTTAGAGTAGACTTAGTTTTAATAAAAGTAGATTAGTTTAGGTTTAAGTTAGGATAGTCAGCTTAGCTCCGCGAACGACCTTCCGGCCTTGTTTAGTGGTAAGGACAAAGGCTAGAACAATCTTCTTTTCTATCCGTCCCCCCTTTTTCTTTCCTACGTTAGATGTCCGTCCGTTGTCAGGTTAGGGTATTAGGCTTTCTTATTTTTCACAACCTTTTCTTCCTCTTTCCTTCTATCTCCCATTAGCTAGTTTAGGCACGAATTTTTTTTTGTGTGCAATGGGTGATGTGCCCGTGAGGGGGACAAGAACCACCCCGTCCAACGAGCTGAGCCGAGCAACCGCAAGCGTGCCGCCGTCCTCCTCCTCCTCATCATAGCTACCCCTGTAGCAGCGCAACTGCAACAATGTTTATTTTTACAAATAGAAACTTTCTCTTCCCTTGTAATACCCGCATGTATTACAGTTAACTTGGACTCAGAAAATTAATAAAGAATTTCGCTCCTATTGCGAAACCTCTACAAAATCGTGTTAAATCTATGTTATGTGTGGTAGAAGCATTTCAATTGATGGAAGTTGAATCTTCGGCTCCACCTGTGGTATCCGTGTATGATACATATGACAACACTGAATTGAAGTGTAATACGAGTAGTATTCAATTCGGAGCAGTGTCGTTCAAACCCAAGATTGTAATATGTTCTACCTACGGAAGTCAATATGACAGTTACGAATTTAAAACACTTCCAATAGTATAAAAGTTATCTCACAAAGAGAAACACAAGGGAGGGTGGGTGTCTAAGCGCTATCTCTACCTATAGGTGTTATAACAATACACTGTGCTATTGCAATACATTCCTCCAGGTTGGACATCCCTCACTTCTGACTTCTGCAAGAGCTGCAGTTGCGTGAAAGAAGTTTAAACCACGCTTCACCTCTATTGTGAGTAAAAAGCCCTTGCAAAACGAGGAAGAAGAAATACCTAAGGACTTACTTACTTGGCAATCTAAGTGAACTTATGTACTTTAGTGTGGGCACCTCTAAAGGTACATACTTAAGGCACACTGGTTTCAATGTAACTAATATGAAACATGACAAATGACAAAATGACAAATAACTCATTTTGCAGCATATAGATGTGACATCAGCTATTTACAGCGGCGGCTTGAGAGACACAGTATATATGGCACAGCCAGAGGGTTTTGCTAATGCAACTTAAACAGGCGTGGCATACTATTGGTTTTAAAAAATGTAATGGCGATAATTGCAGGACAGATTCTACAACATCATCCTTATATGTGCACACGCCCCTACCGACGAGGCTATAGACTCTGTCAAGGAGGACTATTACGACCTCTTGGACGGTGCCTACGGAGCCTGTCCGGAGTACGATGTAAAAATCGTACTTGGAGACTTCAATGCCAAAATCGGTAAGGAAAACATCTTTGGCGAAGTGGTCGGAAAGCACAGCCTCCACGATACGACAACAGACAACGGCTTTCGACTCACTGACTTTGCGCGGGCCGTAATATGGTTGTTAGTAGCACAAGATTCCCTCACAAAAACATCCACACAGCAACCTGGCGATCTCCGGACGGTCGAACCACCAACCAAATCGACCATGTGCTCATTGACGGAAGACATGCGTCAAATATCCTGGATGTAAGAACATTCAGGGGGGCAAACGTCGACTCTGACCATTTTCTCGTGGCAGCAAGATTCAGAGCTCGACTGTCCAATGTCAGAAAGCTGCACCTGCCAACAACGAGAAGATTTGACATTGGACGCCTGAGTGCACCGGATATTGCCAGAGCCTACGAAGAGCGACTAAGTAAGAGACTCTCCGGTATGCCTACGTCAAACACAAACGCCAACGATATGTGGTTGCATTGCCGCTTGGTCATCAAAGAGGTAGCGGAAGCTAGCTTAGGCTACCTACCACCCCCGACAAGAAATCCGTGGTATTATGGCGGATGTGAGCAGAAGAAACGTGCAACAGACCAGGCATACCATAAAGCGCTGCAACGCTGCAAGGCATACCAAAAAGCGCTGCAGCGCAAGAGGAGTACCGGGCTAGAAGACGGGAGGAGAAAATGCTACTACTAAAACTACTAAAAAGCTATCTCCCAGCTCAAGGATATAGAAGAGTCTAGGGACAATCATAAGATACGAGCCTTTTATAAAAAAGTCAAAAGCCTGGCTTCAGGCTTCAGTAATCAGTAAATCCCAATTCCAGTCGATAAAATAGTCCTCCCTCCTAGCTTTGAGGAAGTCGGCACAGCTATTAAAAGGCTGAAGAGCAACAAAGCCGTAGGCTCAGATGGCTTAACATCGGAGCTCTTTATGGCTGGTGGCAATGTTCTGGAAGCATGCACCAGATCATCTGTCGAATATGGGAAGACGCATGCCCGACGACCGGAATATCAGTTCCTTATGCCCCATCCACAAAAAAGGCCATCCTACCTCGTGCAACAACTACAGAGGTATATCCCTGCTCAACGTCGCTTACAAGATCCTATCCAGCGTACTGTGTGAACGTCTTAAGCCGTTTTACAACGCACTAATCGGCACGTACCAGTGCGGCTTCCGGCCCGGCAAATCAACTATAGACCAAATCTTCACATTGAGCCTGGAGAAGACCAGCGAGTTTCAAATCTATTCGCACCATCTGTTTATCGACTTTAAAGCCGCATACGACAGCATTCATCGCAACGAAATTTTCGAGGCGATGGCCGAATTCGGGAAAATTGATCCGGTTATGTCGCACCACGCTAAAAAATACGCCATGCACCGTGCAGTTCGGCTCGAGGACATCTGAGCCGTTTGAAACCTGAACCGGATTTCGGCAAGGAGATGCGCTGTCGTGTGACTTCTTCAGTTTGGTACTGGAGAAGATAGTGCGGCGGGCCAAGGTAAACACGGAAGGCACTATCTTCTACAAAACAGTCCAGCTGTTGGGATATGCGGACGACATCGATATCGTCGCGCGAATTATATTATCTGGTCGAACAAGTTATATAAAAAAAGACACAAGTTATATTTTATTTAAGTGATTATACTTTATTGAACTGAACACTAGAATGACACTGTTATAACTCTTACATGCTACTGGAGACTACTGCACCGCCTTCGTGTGCTTCACCTGTATTTATTCTACAAATTTTCAATGCATTACAATCGCAGACATAGTGTCAGCGATTTTACAATAAAATGCACAAGTGGAATTCTTAGGAATACAAAAAATGCAATTAATGTCTGGTCAGCTATTTGGTTATTGACCGGATAAATAGGTCATATTTATCGTCAGTTGCTGATTTCGACATGTGTGGAATTGCGGGCGTTGACTTATATGTAACTTCTCCCTCCTTACAATTAGAATTCTCCTGAATTCGATTACTTAATTTTATTTGTATTCTCTTTTTACGTATACATAACATTAATATTATTCCACACATTATTATAATTTTTACAATGAATATTATGTTTAGTTTATATGATATATTTTTCTCAAATTCTACTTCTTTTAATACATTCAAGTTTTCAATTGGTTTTAGCAAAATCTTATTAAAGTTCAATGTTTCTGAAAAATTATAATTTTCTCTATAATTTGGATAATAGAAGCGTTGTTTCATTATTTGTTTTACATTAGAATATTTATGGTCAAACAGGGTGATTGTACAATTAAAGATGTTAATTAAATAGTTTCCTTTAAGTATAATATTTCTATCATCACATGTTTGATTTAAGTGCGTATTAATATTTTTTACAAAAATAGTTCCATCATCTATGGAGATGAGTTCAGTTTGATTATTTTGATACAATTTACAATTTTCTTTAAAAACACAATGTTTACTTTCATATAATTCTGTGATATCCTTATCTTTTTCATATTTGAGCGATTTATTCTTGTATTCGACAATAAATTCTTTTTCGGCTTCTATTTCAAATAAATTCGTATTTGGTACAGGGAGTAATAGTTTAAGTGGAACTGTTACATAGTTTGTTGGAATTTTAATGGCAAATATTAACAAATTTTCTTCAAGCTTAGCTAACCCTAGTTTTATCTGACTTAGTTTATAAAAGTCTATTTTATATTTTTCGATTTCCTCATTTGTTAAAATGTTCGGGTGTAAAATATTATTCCTTGCTGAAGCTATGTTATCTTGTATATCTTCAATCTTGGCTCCTATGTATTTAAGTTTGAATAACTGATCAAAATATAGTTGTTTCATGGCTATTTCCCTTTCTACTCTTTGAACTGTATTCATTTGTTTTTCAATTATTTCCCTATCTCTTTCAATATTATCTTTTAAAATGAGTCATTGAAGAATGAATTAATTTTGATTTGTTTATTTAATGCAATTATGGAATTGTGACTATTTACCTGTACCTCTTTTAGGTATATTTCTATAGTTTTCCTATCCTCCTCATCCATGGTTCCAAATAACCATTTTTCTGTGGATCCTACAATATTTAGCATGCCTCGTTTCCGCCTGTTTTGTACCGGAATAAGAGTTTTAATTTTATGAATTATATTGGATATTTCTTCGTCTAACATGTATCGCTGCTTTAATGGTACTGAGCTAAGATTTAATGATATATTTTTAACTAATGCCATGATTTCTAAAGGGTCAATAATATATAATACAATGTCGGTCTCGTTACTAATTGACATGTCATTCAAATGTAGCTTTACATAACCATTTTGTTCTCTTATTTCCTGTACGTCAAGAAATCGACAATGCGTCTGTGGAATCATTATTGTCAGAAGTAATATCCATGTCATTACCTGAAAATTTTAGTTTTCGTTTAATGTTTGTAAAGGCGATATTTTTTCATTTAGCTTTCTTATATTTTGGTTCTTGTTTGTGCCTAACAGCCTTATAGTTTTTTATGAATCCTGTTGATCTCTTTTCTTCATAATCCTCTCTATTTTTGTTTACCTTTCTGAGCATCTTTTCCTTCATTTCTTCTATATTCCGTCTAATTCGTTTTACATCAACTTTACGGGTTTGTACCTCTAAAGGATTATGTTTAATCGTAGAGTGAAATCTTTGGTTATAATTTCGTACAGCTTTTTGTATGATCCTTTTCACTGAGTACTTATTTTTGTTAAACGAGATTATTCTGAACTTTTCGGCTATAGAGTTATGAAAACGTTCAATGTCTGCATTGCCCGTGTGGCTGTTTGGTTTCGTTAGATGTAGGAAAATGCCTTCTTCTTCTAGAAACTCTTTAACTTGAATTGCTTTGAATTCATTATCGGCAATAATTTTCTTTGGTTTTCCGAATTTCGCAAAATGTTCTTCTAGTTGATCAATAATTGTAATGTGATTTCTATCTGCTAAACGGTATGCAGATCCGAATTTAGAAAATTTATCTATTATCGTTAGGAAGCTAACCTTTTTTATAACGAATGTATCAATATGGATTATCTCATTAATATCTGTAGGTGTTTCGGTTTTATTAAATTTAGCTTTAATTGGATTGCGGTCATATTTGACTGCTTGACAGACATCACACTGATTGATAACAATTTGGATATATTCCATTAACTTTGGATAGTAAATCCTTGTTTTGATTTGGTTGTATGTTTCCTGTATGCCTGAATGTTGACTTTCTCTTACATGATAGAAAGATATTTGTTTCACAACTTCTACCTCTGTTGCTATGTCTTGGGCTCTATAAGAACATCTAACGAATTTTAAACTTTTATCATTGGAGAACATTTCTCTAATTTTAATTAATCTAATTCTTTTTCCATGTAAAATATCAATTTCATTTATTTTATCGTTTGTGAGTATCCGTTGTGTCTTATACTTGTTGACAATGTCTTCCACGATCGGAATAAGGTCCATTAATTCTTCTTCTGCAGAATGTATAGTTTCATTATCTTCTAAATTAAATATGAAATCTGATTCCGAATTATTACAATTTAGTGAAAAGTTTTCAGATTGTGGGGGGCCTGCGTTCTCTCCCTCCTCAGATTTAACGTCCTCGTTAATTTCTATGCGGCTTAAAAAATCCGCTACTTTATTTTCCTTGCCCTTTAAGTATTCAATATCGAACTGATATTCGCCTAGCTGATGATGATGTCGAGGTGATAAATCTTTACCTCTATATTTAGCATAAAGATATTTGATAGGCTGAAGATCAGTATATATTTTGAATTTCTTACCGTAAAGGTAGGGCCTAAAGTAATTTGTTGACCATTTTATTGCGAGAAATTTTTTGTCTGTAGCAGAGTAATTTCTCTCATGTTTGTTAAGGGTCCTGGACGCGTAGCATATAGGATGTCCCTCTTGAGAGAGAACTGCTCCTATAGCGTAGTTAGACGCATCTGTTGTAAGACAGAATGTTTTCTTAAAGTTTGGATATCTTAATATGGGGTGACTACTTATTAGCTGCTTCAATTTCTCAAATGCTTCTATGTAATTTGGGTCGCTAGTATTTATTTTCGCATTTTTCTTAAGGTATTTAGTGATGGGTTGGGCTACCTTTGCATAGTCTCTAATAAATTTTCTGTAAAAGCCCGTAATGCCCAAAAAGCTTTTAATTTGCTTTTGTGTTTTCGGAAGTTCTAGCTTTTTGATAACCGCTATCTTATTAGGATTGGGTTTTAATCCGTCTTTGGTTAAGATATGACCTAAGAACTCGGTCTCCTTTCGCATGAAATTACACTTGTCGATTTGTATTTTGAGATGTTTTGATTCTAGTATTTTAAAAATTGTAGTTATTGCCTTAATATGCTCTTTTAATGTGGTACTAAATATAAGTATATCATCTAGATACACTACACACGTTTTATTAATATGATCTCTAAGTATGTCATTCATTAGCCTTTGGAATGTCGCAGGGGCATTCTTTAGACCAAATGGCATTCTTATAAATTCATATAGACCATGAGGTGTTACAAAAGCTGTCTTTTTGCGATCATCCTCTTTTATTAGGATCTGATGATATCCTTTCGCGAGGTCTAACGTGGTAAAATATTGGGCTTTCCCAAGTTTATCTAATATAGAATCAATATTTGGTAAAGGAAATTTGTCGTCGATTGTTATTTCATTCAGTTATCTGTAGTCGATAACGATCCGAAATTTCTTTTTACCGGAGTTGTCCATTTTTTTCGGAACAACAATGAGTGGGCTCGAATACTTGGAGTTACTCTTTCGAATAATTCCTTGAGCTTCCATTTCTTTTATTTGTCTACGGACCTCCTCCTCATGCTTAGGGGGGTATCTATATAATTTCGCGTTTACACCGATCGGTTGTTGTGACGATCTCATGTTCAATTTCTGGGGTGCTAGTTAGTTTATCACCTTCCTTGAAAAATAGATTGCTAAATCTTTTCAAAAGGTTCTCAACTTCCTTTCGTTCTTCCGCATTTAAATGATCTAGTTCTATTTGATTTATCTTGGATTCAATGGGTTCTAGGGAACATATTTCATTTAAGGGATATAGAAAGTTTATGAAATTTAATATTTGATTATTTAATCTAATGGTTCCCTCGTCTATATTTAATAGCGCATTTAAATTGTTCAATAAATCCATGCCAATTATAAATTTATAACCTCTGTTGCAGAGTCGTTTTACTTTCCATCTGATTAGTGCATTTGAGGGGGCTTTAAATTCTTGCGGTGCGTGTGTATGGACCTCATGTAAAATGGTATCTTTACCAGTTACTGTTGTGAAATATATAGGTGTTATAGGAATTTTATCGAATTCATAGAGTCTGTCATCAATAATGCTAAGTGTTGAGCCTGTATCTATCAATGCTATGTATATTTTCGAATTTATTGTTATAGTAATTTGGGGTAAGTTATCCGAGGCTAGTTCATAAAAAAAACCTCGTCTCTTCCTTTTTCTTTATTTTCGCTTGGCGGTTCTACTGGTTCTGGTGGAACGCTACTTGTTGGTTCTAAACTAAGCTTAGACGTACCCTGTTCATGGCGATATTGGCCCGGATATCCTCTATAGCTTCGTGAATTTTGACTGTTATTAACTTCATTTCTAGTTCTAACTATATTGTCTATCTCCATGGCTTCACCCTGCGGTCTATGGTTTTGACGAAAGTTTCCTGAATTTCTATTATCTATATTTTGTCTATACTGTCCAGAATGATTTTTGTTATGCCCTAGTCTATCGTTTTGGCGATACTGGCCTGAATAATTCCTGTTATTAGTATGTCTATAATTACCTGACCTATCTAAGTTACGAGTTTCTTCGTGTATGTTTGGCTTATGCTTTGCCTTTCGGAATTCTGGTCTTATACAAGAATCTTCATACCTTCGCTTCCTAATAATAGAGACTATTTTTCCTAAATCATTCTCCTCATGTATTCTATCTAATAACGTTCCTTGCGTCATTTCTTTCGCTGTATTCACTAGAATTACTTCAACGTTACTAAGATCTATGAAATTTTCTCCTTTGTAATACACGATTAGCTCGTCCGCTTTATACTTAATACTTTGTAATTGAATAGCTAGTTCGCTTACCGAGTTGACTCGAAGATTTGTGATCCGCTTGTAGATTTCATGTGGCTCCGTGTCCGGCTTGTAGCGAAGTTTCAGGGTTTCTTTGATAGTTGTCCAGTCTTCTGTTCTTGGCAGGTTGATGATGGAGTTCTTCGCCTCTCCTTGAATTTTTTCATAGAAGATTGTCCGCACCACAGCATTCCTCACGTCTTCTTCCCTGATTTGGCTTAGGTAGTACTCCACACAACTGAAGAAGGAGTTTATTGTGATTTCGCCTTGTCCCGTGAAAACTGGCATGTAACGGATTTCCTTGAGTATCCTATCACGTTCCCCTCTGTTCTGTTGCTGTTGTAGCTCTTGGTAAGCAATTCGCACTTGCTCGAGTTGTTGGGTTCGAAGCTCAAGTTCTGCTACCACTTGCTCGTAGTTGGCCATTATTCTGTGTTCGTCGTATACTCTTTGTCTGTTCATTCACTAATCACTACACCAATCTTTGTCGATTATAGGTGCTCTATATAACTTTCACGTGTTTTCTTTTTGTTTGTGATTATACGAGTCTGCACTTAATCTTTGTCGATTTTATTGGTATGTCTGTATAATACACTATTCGCGTTTATTAAATGGAAAACTTAACTTCACACGAACTATTCTTTAGATGCTTAATTCGATCACTGGATCCTTATTAATAAAAAAGGATCCTACCGACTGCGCCAATTATATTATCTGGTCGAACAAGTTATATAAAAAAAAGACACAAGTTATATTTTATTTAAGTGATTATACTTTATTGAACTGAACACTAGAATGACACTGTTATAACTCTTACATGCTACTGGAGACTACTGCACCGCCTTCGTGTGCTTCACCTGTATTTATCGAGCTGTATCTGAGCCTCCTGGTTCGAGAAGAAGAGGACGACCGAATCTCCGGTATAGAGACCAGTTCATCGCGGATGCAAGACAGCTTGGCCTTGATGACTGGAAGCAGCGTGCCCAGGACCGTCAGCGATGGAAGGCAGCAATTGCTCAGGCTCTGACCCTTCATAATAAGTAAGTAAGTAAGTAATGGCGATTCAGTGACATGTCAGAAAAGTGTTCCATCTGTAATATCTGACTACTTCGCGATAATTACATTAGTTGCGATGGCCTTTGCAGTAAAACATTTCATAAAAAATGTGTTTCAATCTCTGAGGAGTATCTTAAAGCACTTCGAACTGATACAAATTTAGAGTGGCGGTGTAATGATTGTGCAAGTATTAGTCAGTCCCTTTTTTCTGTCATCGCACAACTGAAAGACGACGTCGCGACTATAAAATCGACTTTACATAATTTGCACAGTCCTCATCAGGTTGAATGTATCAATATAATAAATCCCGCTCTTCAAATCGAAGAACAAACTAATTTGGTTATGCACCCCAATGCATCACCTCCAACGTCACGGGATCCAGCTCCATCGTTGAATGAACAACAACGCAATTCAGTTGCAAAAAAAGTTCCCTGCACCTCCCGGAAATATATTTTCCCACCCGTCTTCTTCATCCATCGAAGTTGATAAGCGGATCGAAGTTGATAAGCAGCAGAACACGAAAAACCAATCTCAAGAAGTACACCGAACGGGGTTGCATATGAGGCAGAGAGGTCATCGATCTGCAAAACGGTTTGGCGCTGCTGATATTCAAGACAATACCGCACTCTCAGCTGTTCCAAAATTTAAGTTTATTCACCTCTCTCGATTGAGCGTGGGTGTGACTGAAGAGAACATCATTGCACACGCTTCAAATAAACTTCATCTCCCGGAAAATATGCTTCGTTGCAAGAGATTAACAAAGAAGGATGTGGATACCAGCTCACTTCATTACATCAACTTTAAATTGGGTATTCTGGCTTATACTTACGAACAGGCTCTCGACCCCTCCATCTGGCCACTAGGCATACA
Source organism: Eristalinus sepulchralis (assembly GCA_944738645.1). Taxonomy (NCBI): domain Eukaryota; kingdom Metazoa; phylum Arthropoda; class Insecta; order Diptera; family Syrphidae; genus Eristalinus; species Eristalinus sepulchralis. The sequence continues at coordinate 1,130,772 of OX122887.1, forward strand.
ATTTAAGCATTTTTCTCATCTCCCGAAGTCAAAAAACGGGGGTACAGAATCAGAAACGACTTAAATTGAAATGTGCTCGCTCTTCATCCCGCAGTCTAAACATTTACTACCACAACGCAAGCGGCATGAGAACTAACTTAACTGATCTCTTCAACAACTCTTCTGATGCATTCTTCGATGTTATTGTTATTGTTGAAACTTGGCTTTACCCAGATATTTCGACGAATGAGATTTTCAACTCTAAATTATACACAGCTTTCAGAATAGACCGATGTAAAACTGCCAAGGATAGAGGTGGAGGTATAATTGTTGCAGTTCGCACATGCTTTCCATGTAAACAAATATCATTAAGATTTACTGACATTGAACAAATTTGTATACAAATCACTTTTGACTATTAAGCGTTTCTTTTAAATTGCTTGTTACATTCCTCCTAGAAGTATGCAACAAATTTATGAGAAACATGTTTCTAACGTGGAGTATATTAATAATATGTGTAAAAATTTTGAGTATATGTGCTTATTAGGTGATTTTAATCTTACGAACTTGAATTGGATTTCAGTACATAAAAATTATCTTGAAGTATCAAATCTTAAATACGATTATGAATTCACGTTCATTGATGGAATAAACTCAATGAACTTAAAACAAATTAATCATATAACAAATTCTATCTCTAAAATTTTAGATTTAATTTTTGTTTGTACTGACGAAATTATCGCTGACATAAATATTGCACCGTTCCCACTTTTGAATGCTCCTTTTTTCATAAACAAATTAATATTGAGTTATCTTTACATAAGTACCTTAGGCAAGAAATTGTACCAGCTAATTATAGCTTTAACTTTTCTTAGACAAATTTTACTGATCTAAATAATTTCCTGAATAGTGTAAATTGGCCTAATGAATTTTATAACATAAATTTATCATCTATGTATAATCGTTTTATAGCGATTATAAAAGAAGGATTTGTGAAATTCGTTCCGCTCTCGAAAAAGCCTGTTTCCAATAAACCCCCGTGGTTTAATAAGCAACTATCAAAGCTCAAAAATCTTAAAAACAACGCTTATAAAAAGTTTAAAAGATCTTATCTCTCGATTATAAAACTTTTAGTAAGTTACGTAAAGACTTCTTTGTACTAAATAAGTTTCTTTACAAAAACTATATTCTTTCTATAGAATCAGATATAAAACGCAATAGCAATTCATTTTGGAAATTTATTAACTTCAAAAGGAAATCTATAGGTATACCAAATTTAATGCATTTTAAAGGTGAAAATTCCGATAACTTAAAGTCAACTCTTGGGTTATTTGCTGACTTTTTCCAATCTACCTTCTCGGATTCAAGTTGTAGATATTCAAGTAATGCGTTGTCCAGCTTAGTGGACGTTGGTTGTCTCAATTTAGTATCTACCGACATATCCAACGCTCTTGAAATCTTGAAGCCTAGCCTTTCTTATGGAGCCGACGAAATACCTGCAAGTATTCTTAAATATTGTGCATTTTCTATCTGCGATCCTCTGTTACTTATTTTCAATCAATCATTATCGGAAGGTGTTTTTCTTGACGAATGGAAAGAAGCATTCCTTGTTCCTATCCACAAATCAGGATCAAAAAATAACATTGGAAATTATAGAGTAATTTGCAAGTCTTCAGCAATTCCAAAATTATTTGAAAGCATAGTGAAGAAAAAGCTCGATTTCTTAATTAAGGAACATATATCTGAAGTTCAACACGGTTTTATGTCGGGTCTATCGACGTCTACTAATCTTTCAATCTATTCGTCATACATAATAAATGAAATGGAAAATAAAAAACAAGTCGACGCAATATTTACTGATTTCAGTAAAGCGTTTGACTCAGTCAACCATTCATTGCTGATTCATAAGCGTGAAGCATTCGGATTTCACTCAGAATTTTTGAGTTGGATAGCTTCCTTTCTCTTGAATCGCACTTTAAGAGTTAAAATTGCTAATTTGCTATCCAAACAAATCCTATGCAAATCAGGTGTTCCACAGGGTAGTCACTTAGGCCCCCTTCTGTTCATAATTTTTATTAATGATATTACACTTTCACTTAAACACAGTAAATGTTTGTTATTCGCTGACGATATGAAAATATTCTTAAGTGTTAAAAGTATTGAGGATTGTATATTACTACAGTCAGACATAGAGAATATCTGTGAATGGTGCAACAAAAATAACCTAAATCTTAATTTGCATAAATGTCACTCAATTTCATTTACGAAAAGCGTTTTCCCAATTCAGTTTAATTACTCCATAGGATCAATTACTCTTAAAAAAGTAAATAGTGTTAAAGATTTAGGAGTAATGCTAAATTCATCTTTCTCACCTCAGGCACACATAAACTACGCATTATCAAAAGCAAACTCAGCGTTTGGATTCATAAAGCGTAACACTAAAGGATTTACTGATCTATTTGCCTTATTATCTCTTTACGTCTCCCTAGTGAGACCTTTTCTTGAATACGCTGTGGTTATATGGAATCCCAATTTCATTACATACTCTGAACGTATTGAAAAAGTTCAAAAACGTTTAACTAAATTTGTTTTTTCCAAAATGCATTGGGATCTTCATCCAAACTACATAGCTAGATGTCAATTGCTTGGTATTAAAACTCTAGGAACCAGACGTGTTATTACTGATGTAATGTTTGTTAGGGATATTCTAGCCCATCATATGAAGTGCCCAAGGCAACTCCGAACTCGGCAATTACTACTTGTACGATTTCATAACACTGATTTTGGACGAAATGAACCGTTAACAAGGTTACCAAAAGTTTTTAACGAACATTCACATAATCTGGATTTGTCTGTTAGTAGAATACGCTTTAAAAATGAATTATTGAGCCTATTTACATTTTAAGGAATTAAAAATTATCTTCTTGTATTATAGTTAATGTATATCACAATCTGTTAGTACGAAAGTAACTTGTAGATGAAGTAAATAAATAAATAAATAAATAACTAATTGCGTTTATGTATTAAATGAAGTGGTAGGTGCATCACGGCGTATTAGATATATATTTTAAGCATATAAATAGCACATACGCCCTGGTGCACGCGTCCGTATCATGTTACGGACATAGTTTAAGCTTACTGTAAATACTTAAGTAGTTTTAAGTTTAGAGTTAAGTAAATTATACATAGGCTTAAGTTCTAGTTTAGTTCAGTAAGGTTAAGATTAGGTTGGGTTAAAATATAAATGCCTAAGCTTAAATAAATTCTTGGGCTGAATTCAAAAAATGTCACAAGTAAAAATTTTAACAATATTAAAACACAGCCAGTAGGCCAAAGGGCAAAATAAATAGTACCTAGATTAGCTTAGAGTACTCAAAAAGAGTCAATAAGTTAGATTGAGGATCGATGGAATCAATTAGTAAGCTAGTTTTAAGTATTTTTGTCTAGAATATAAGTAGTGAAGATGGAATAATAAAAATGCATTTAAATTCAAAAAATTAAACAAAGTGGACTGTGTCAACGTCAAAGCACTGTAAATATTCTTAAGGAATCTGAGAGGTCAATAAGCATACATCACAGACAGTATATTTTGGATGTTCTTGAATGTCATCGTTGCATGCTGGCCAACATATGTATACACCGCTCAATCCAGGTCCTAGTTTTCGGAGACGCGCAGCTTCGTCTTGGAAAATATGTGAGCCGGGAATTTATCAATAGCTGGTAAGAGTTTAAATGTATCTTGCAGTGTCAATCCGTATACTGTCCATATATAACAATTCAACATTGATTCACATGAGAAGACTCTTATCTTAAAACACTATCTAAGTTAACCTTGCGGGTATGTTAAAACATACAAAGATCCTAAGAGATTTGTTGATGCGGATTCTGTTGTTTTAAGCAGCACTGAGTCTGAACATACTTCTCTCTCTTGAACCAATAAAGAGACAGTCTTTAAAAAAATTGTTTTGGAATTGGGAACAACATTAAATAACAATGCAATTCATCTTTTTGATAACAATTAAGGTGAGTCCAGACATCCGCTATCACCTTATTCTAACTGCACTGAACTGACCCAAAAAGGTGTGATTGAAACTAGCTACTATGATGGCAACTCTTAAATGAATATAACAAAATTGTAATTATGTTCCACAAAGTTCAATGCAAAAAATATTGAAATAAAGACACGTAAACTTTTTTTACATTGTACCCAATAAACATACTTGTACGAGAAGCCTTTTCCTTTTACAGCAATACACACGATAAACCATATTGTCTCGATACACATTTTAGTTGCATTTAGGTGTACGTCGCTACTTTCTTACTCTATTTTTTTCCCTATATTTTTTTCTTTTTTTGGGTAATTGCCTCCCTAGAATAAGCCCCTCCGTAATGACTATAGCACCCTACAACCTTCCTGGTACGGAGAGTGTTTGCAGCCGGTAATGTCTATGAACGCAGTGTTGAGTGAGGAGGAACCTCGATATTATCGAGGGAGTTGTTGCTTTAAAGTGCAAAATTAGCATATCGAGAACCATCAGGTGCATTACTGTTAGTATCAAAATTAGCTTTCTTCCTATTTCGATTTGAACTATTTCTTTGAGGAAGTCCCTTCTTAGATTAAAATAAATTTATTTTTTTTCTACTTACTATGCTATATGTTTGTTCTTTCAATTATTCTCTCTCTCTCTCTCTTTGTCTCCTTTTTTGTACATATATATTCGTTTTGTTCTGTTGTCAATCGGTCGTACAATCATTCGACAACCACCCAGATTTCCTTCAAAAAGGATACATCCTTAATAAATTAAAGGGTTCCATTACATTCTTCCATATACCTTCGTATGGAACTTGTGTAAGTTGTGTAGTCGCTTAAACTCAGGTAGCATTTTTCTTGACACTCCTGCTTCGCTTACAAATTTTATTTTCAATTCTGGCAGCCCTTTCACTCTTATAATTAATAATTTTATCTAACTTTTCCTTTAGTACATAACAACTTTCTATTTATCTTTAAATAATGACTCACTTCTATCTAAAATTAACTGTGTCCCTGCTACTGCAAAACTAGTGTTCCAATCAGAAACTAAAACCTTTGGTCCACTGTAAGTTCACATTTGGTATATTTCGTAAAAGCACCTATGACCAAGGAAATATATATGAATGTTTTACTATTTCTTAACGAAATCTGTCCAAAATGGTCAAGGTAAATCATGTCGAATGCTTCCTCGGGGAATATTATATAAAAATCAGCTGATTCATTCATAAGCCTCACACATCTAAACCAATGTGAGCCAAATAATGAATGTGTGTATGTATGAGCAACCTCTCTTCATGTCGACAACTATGTCAATTAACTATGAATAGGGCTGCGAAAAAAAAATTGGGAATGCATGAGTGCGAAAAATATCGAAAAAACAGCTGATCAAGTCAAATACTCTCAAATACAGTATACTCAGCCAATGAGATCCAAGTAAACATGAAACCTCAAAACATTGTTGCCAAGCCACTATTTTATGAACGCCGTAACCTTTTGTAACCATGCTTCATGCTCACATTGCAGAGAGTTACATCCTGGCAATCCTGATTGAAATAGCTATTCCATTGGGCGGGGCGAATTCGTCGTTGAATCCAAAACAAAAATTGAGGGAATGCTTTCTGCGATTTTCTGTGCGCCTAATACTTAATATTTTGAATAACTGCCAGCCATAGCCAACTTGATATTACTTGGAATTCAAGAAAACACCTTATTTGCCATTATGGTCGTACCGGGTGTCTACTGGATTCGATTCCTCATGATACTGTCGTTGCTATTGTTTAGTCTGCGCGATTATAATTGATTTAGTCTATGCGCAATTGGAGAATGTTTAATTACATGTTACTTCCTTTTATGCTAGACTTGCTGTTATTGTTGTAGTGGGAATAATTGCAAGCCTTTTTATTATTACTACAATAATTAACTTACAGTTTGATAAGCACAAGCTGCCAAGGTTTCGACTTAACTCTGTATCGCATAATTATTTACATCAGCACATGCGTGAATATAAAGATCTGAGGTAACACAACACAACACAACACATTCCTAATACAATGTTCTGTCGTTTGATTTGCAATTGTTTATTTTATCGACGCATGTGTTTCCGTGGCGTAGTGGGTAAGTGCGTCGACCGCTACGCAGAAAGTCTAGTTTCGATTCCCGGACGGGACACCCCGCAATTTTTCACGGCACCGCCTCTTTCGAGTTGCTGGCAACACTCAAAAAGTATCAATTGTCTATGGAAAGCTTCTCAAATCTCGCCGGATAGTGGTCGGCAAAAAACTGTGGCCCCCTTCTACTCGTGAGAGAACAGTAGCACGCACAACACGAGTACTTGTTGTAGGAGCTAGGCCCTGGTCCCATTCAATTATTATTATTATTGTTATGTGGGCAATAGGCTCCATCGAGGACAACGAAAAAAGGACAACAAGAAACATTTGCATACGTATGTGTCAGATGAATTCCAAAAGTACGTACGAATTAATAACACGATTATATGTACGTACGTTGTGAAGGTTGGATAAATGGGCAGAAGCATTTCAATTATGGAAGTTGAACTTGATATTACTTAGAATTCAAGAAAACACTTTATTTGCCTTTATGGTCGTACCGGGTGTCTACTGGATTTTTTTTTTATGCATTTTATTCATATATGAAATAACACTTAAATTCTAGACAAAATATGCTTAAAACTCGTTTTTAGTACATCATTTCATTAACTTAAAAATAATCTTACTGGCCCTTCGCAGGCTCTCTAAGATAAACTTAATTTAAATTTGCTTTTCAGCGACATTATTTATTATATAGGAAAATTAATTCCTTGCTTAATGACTACATTATTAAGAAAACATAAAAAAAACTTAACAACTTAACATTTTCACTAAAAATAACTTATATCTAAAACTATAGCTAAAAACTAAACTTAACTTAAAACTTGAACTAAAACTTAGACTATATTACTACTAACTTAAGCTACGTACGTACATGTGCATGTATACCATCATATAATTCATCAATATATGTTCGTGCATACATGCACATGTGCGTCTATATACAACTATATACATATGTGTGTTTTTTTTGTTTTTTTTTTTACCTTAAAACCTAACCCTAACCTAACACCTAGTGCTAAATATATGTAAGCCGGCCAAAGATTGCAGCTGGTATTTGGTCCGTTGCAAAACAGTAGCCGACTTCTCCCCGTTGGTTTCCCTACCCAGTGTTTAGAGGTTTCGACAAGGGAGTTTTATTCGCTTTGTAGCCACCAGAACACTTTGTGCTGCTTCGCAACATCCAGTATATGTCATCTCGATACCGCTGTACTGAAGCGGAGGAAATTGTCCTCAGCTTGCCGTGCAACGGAACGGTCGTAGTTGAGCCGCCCATCCACAGCAGAACGGGCGAAACTAAAGATAAGCGGTACCGCTCTCTTGTCTTGTATCAGACCTAACTTATCAAAGTAGACAAATGCTTCTGGAGGAACGAAACCATTATAGCGCACCCTTTCATAGTATTGTGTAAGCCCCAGAAATAAGATTGTTATTCGAGTTCATTGCTCTTGCAGTGTGTCTCCGAATCAGCTTCAGGATGAAATTATCCACTCTGATCATTTTCGCCCTATTGTATAAGACTTCATTAGAGTTGAATTAATTGTACTGGGACCAAGGAGCTCGGTAAAATTGAAGACAGGCCCGAAGGCAAGCCCTCTCGAACAACCGCATCCTTTCCATCAGACTAACTCCCACATTAAACCACACGGGGCAGCCATAGGTAACCATTGGCCTGATTAGGGTCATGTAGCAGATTACCTTCACCCTCGCGTCGAGTTGGCTGTTGTAAAACAGTCTCTTAGTAAGGGCAAAGGTGGTCGCCGTGGTGTAGTGGAGGTGGTCGCCGCGGCGCAGAAAAGTCTGGGTTCGATTCCCGGACGGGGACACCTAGCATTTTTTTCACGGCACCACCTCTTTCGAGTTGCTGACAACACTCAAAGAGTATTAATTGTCTATGGAAAGCTTCTCAAATCTCTCCGTTCGGAGTCGGCAAAAAACTGTAGGTCCTTTCTACTCGTGAAGAACAGTAGCATGCACAACACGAGTAGTTGTAGAAGCTAGGCCCTGGCCCGTTGTGGGCTGTAGTGCCACTCAATTATTATTATTATTATTATTAGTAAGGGCAAAGGCGCCTCGAGCCCTGGCCAGAGCAGCATCTATATGGTTATTAAAATACAAATACTGATCTAACCAGATCCCAAGGTATCTGACCACAGTCCTCTGCGCCAGTGGCTCCCCGTGTTGTCCAATGATAGCGAGCTTACGCCAATTCTTCTTTGTGTCCGCCGAAGCCTTATGCAACGGCGTCCTGAACAGGATGGTTTCCGGCTTCTCGTTCTGTTTTCAGTATCGTCTGAAAGATTCAAAGTCGCTCTGCAAGAAAGTGGTAATCTCCTCAATCTTTGGGGCTGATCTGTACACTATCAAGTCATCTGCGTACGCAATTGCATTATGAAGAGAACTTAAAAGATCGCTCAAGTAAATGTTAAACAGGATTGGCGAATTTACGGCACCATTTTGAAGACAATTTTTAACGTTGAAGATACCCGTAGAGGTTACGTTGCCGTATTTGACTACGAACCGTCTGCCAGTAATCATACTAAACAGTAGGTACAATAGCGATTTATGCATGCCGAGCCGACTGAGCTTGTAAAAAAGTCCTTCCAACCAAACGGTGTCGAAGGCCTTCTGAGATCAATCAGCACCGCACCTGTGACTGTTTCTTGCACTTATGCCATCGACGCGGCATGTATGGTATCATGCCCCGCCTTAAAACCGAACTGGTTATCCGGTATAATATTTTTGTCAAGCAGAGCTCAATTAACCACCTTTTCGAACACTTTGCTAATATTTGGAAGAAGACTTATCGACCGAAGGTTGCACGGATCAGACGAATCTTTTCTTCTTTTGGATATGGGGTGCACTATCGCTGTCTTCCAATGTTCCGGATAATATGCATTATTCAGAGTATTGTTAAACAGGACCGTGTACATTCTTACCACTTCTTGAGGGAGATGTCTCAGCACAATGTTTGAGATCCCATCAATTCCCACAGACTTTTTCTTCTTCAGTGATTCGAAGATCGCTTGAAGCTCCATAACCGTTATGAACGGAGGATGAACCCCTCCAAAGGCGACGAACTTATCTGCCATGTTATCGTCACTGAACACGACAAAGCCAGTGTTCTCAGATCGCCAATGTTGCAGATCATAGCGAAGACGGGAGTTTTCGGCAAGAACACGATTTTCCAGGATTTGATTCGGGCGAATGCTTTCATTCACCTTGTACACCTCCTGAAAAGTCGCACCAAGTACTTCCACTTTTTCTCGCGGGTATTCGATCACGAAAAGATTATCGTCTAGAATGGCGTTGTCTGGATTAACACCTGCTGTTTTCAGTATGCGTTCATTGTCTGTTGTTCTAGGGAATTTAAGACACGGAAGATCGCTTTGTCTATTTCTCCTGAAGAACTTGTTAATTTGTGGAAACATGCTCGGGTCGTTAGACTTCACAGCCCGAACCTTGTCGTTCCAATACGAATTTACAGAAAGTATGTAATTCTGTGCAATTAAAGTTTGAATGTTTTTAATAAGCGCCTTCAGTGTCCTAATCTCCTCATTTTGTCTGTCTGTATAACGCCTATATAAGGTTTTCAAGCTTGATAGGAGTCTACTTTTGCGTCGGTGTAGTGCGTCAATTGTCGCATTGCGGTAGCAGTTCTCAATTTCCGTTTGTCGATACCGTGGTAGTGTGCAGTCCATTGTCTGTTTAATTAAGTCGTTCAATTGTATCAGATACATGTCAATCTCCTCATTAGACAAGTTTCTGTTGGATGGTATGTGAAGAACGTAATTGTCGCTGAGATACACAAAGGTGTTCAAGCAATTGACAGTATGTCCAATATTGTCGGTCAGATGCAGTCTTGCGTCAAACAGCATGAGATCCAGGAATGAACCACTTCGTGGGAAAGACGAAATCTCGGTTGCTTTCAAATCGAGCCTATACTCGACGTTGTGCAGACAGAACCAGCTGTAAAGCTGGTCCCCGCGGATTGGAAAGTGTGTTTCCCCAATATCCATGTCGTGCATTTAAATCCCCGGCCAAGATGTAATAATTTTCTTCCGAATCAAGCAAAAGGCAACGAAAGAGTGAATCGAGCTCTGAGATAGTTGATCTGGCGTGAGGGGATCCAGAGGCATAGACCGACACCACGTACAATTTCCTCCCGCTACGTAGAGAGATGCACGCAATGCAGGCCTCTAGCCCCTGAAACCGACGTACTTCGCTACTGTACACTACCTTATGTGTTATATTGTTCTTAATGAAGATCGCGACGCCACCTCCACTTTGAGAGTTGGGCCGGTCTCTTCTTATAACATTATATTTGCTGTGCACCATTTTGTTTCTCTGTGTTAGCTTAGTTTCGCTAACCAGCAGAAAGTCTGGGCTCTGGTCGTCCAACAATTTGAAGAGCTCCAATTTTCGTTCGCTCCCTACCAGTGAGTTCACATTCACTGCAAGGATCTTGTAAATTGCCTCCATTGGTGTACCCATTATGACTGGAGACATGCTTGACTCTGCAGGAGTGCCAGAATTTGGCCAACCTGCTCCTCTAGCCGAGTCATACGCCTTTCCATGGTGACTTTCCATTCAGGCGATGGCTCGGGAGCATTTGACACAACAGTTATTGAAACTGGGACCTGTGCCATTTTCAACTGTTGTTGTTGATTTGCCCTCGCCCTCCGACCAGACGCCATACTGGCGAACGTCACTTGAGGGGTGACGGGTATGGCTGCCCCGAGTGGATGTTTCACTGAGGGCTGCTTCTGCAGAGCCATTTTTGTTTTCCGCTCTTGGAATTTAGGGCAACTTCGATAATTTGCGGTGTGCCCCGAATTCCCGCAGAGCACGCATTTGCGTTGATTTTTGTCAACTGTTTCGCCTTGCCCCAACGAACATTTGTCCGCATTGTGGTTTTCACTACATTTCACGCATCGGGGCTGCATTTGGCAGCTCGACGCGGTATGTCCAAACCTTTGACAGCGATAGCACTGCGGTGTGCCTTCGCTCCGTCTTATACTTTGCCACGTGCAGTGCCAGCAATCTAAATATCGAATTTTGCTCAGATTGTCTAGCTTGCTATTGGGTGTAATATGAACAATGTAGAAGGGTAATTTCCGCCTCTCTCTCTTGGCCTTTGCTGTGGTGAAAGGCTTGACCCCTCCGAACACAAGACCGTCACACACTAGCTCTCTGAGCATTTGGAGAACCTCCTCCGATTCAAGCGGCTGGGGGAGTTTCAACAGAACGGAGCGAAGTTTTTCGCCTTTTGGCGTGAATGAGAAAAACTCCGTCGTCGAAATTTCCAAACACTTTTTAACCTTATTATATTGCTCTACTGTTTTGCAGTGGATCGAAAATTTATTGTTACCATTGCCTTTTTCAATAGTAAAGTTCTCAACACTAATGGCCGTCTTACATGCCTTAGCCGTTTTTGTAGTATCCGTCTTGAATACGTTGATTGGTGGAACTCTGTCCTTTTTTGGGGGGCGCTGCTGTTGTTGTGCTGCTGCTGAAGATTTTGCATTCGGGACTGCAGTTGTTTGGCTATTTCCTGATGTTGCTGGATTTCTTGCTTTAATTTGAGGCTGTGGTAGTGTACAGTAGCGAGCTTTTGTCTTCTCTCTCAACCTGGAGACCTCAGTTTCTTTGTCGTAGATAATTTTCTCGGCCTCATCTTTCGTGCCCGTTGTTGCCAGTGACGCAAAGATGTTGCTGCTGACCGCGAAAAGCCCTTCGCCACCATCCGACACATAGTCGATGGTTTCATCAACAGTAATGACATCGGCTGCATCTGACGTTGCCGGATTCGTTTCCTATATTCATTTCCTCATGATTCTTCCGTTGCAACTGTTTAGTCTGCGCGATTATAATTGATGTTGTCGACGCGCATTTGCTGTTGTGGATGTTTGGAGGATTATTGATTGGAGAATGTTAAATTACATATTACTTCTTATTTTGCTAGACTTGCTGTTATTGTTGTAGTGCGGATAAGTGCAAGCCTTATTATTATTACTACAATAATTAACTTACAGTTTGATAAGCACAAGCTGCCAAGGTTTCGACTTAATTCTGTATCGCATAATCTGTTACTTCAACACATGCGTGAATATAAAGATCTGAGTTAACACAACACAACACATTCTTAATACAATGTTCTGTCGTTTGATTTGCATTTGTTTATTTTATCGACGCATGTGGTTGCCGTGGCGTAGTGGGTAAGTGCGTCGACCGCTACGCAGAAGTCTAGGTTCGATTCCCGGACGGTACACCCCGCATTTTTTCACGGCACCACCTCTTTCGAGTTGCTGACAAGCCTCTGAAATTTCGCCGTTCGGAGTCGGCTAAAAACTGTAGGTCCCTTTTACTCGTGGGACCTTAGTTGTTGTAGAAGCTAGGCCATGGTCCCTTGTGGGCTGTAGTGCCATTCAAATATTATTTCTATTATTATGTGGGCAATAGGCTCCATCGAGGACAACGAAAAAAGTAGAACAAGAAACATTTGCATACGTTTGTGTCAGATGAAATCCAAAAGTACGTACGAATTAATAAAACGATTATATGTGCATACGTTGTGAAGGTTGGATAAATGTTTATTTTTACAAACAGGAATCGTGTGTTTAGGCTTCGTGACTTTCTAATTCCTTGTTATACCCGCATGTATTATAGTTAACTTAGACTCATGAAGTTAATAAAGAATTTCGCTCCTATTGCGAAGCCACTACACAATCTTGTGAAATCTATATTATGTGAATAGTAGAGTTGAATTATTGGCTCCACCTGTGTTATCCGTGTATGATCCATATGACACCACTGAACTGCAGTGTAATACGAGTAGCATTCGATTCGGAGCAGTGTCGTTCAAACCCAAGATTGTAATACGTTCTACCTACGGAACAGGAAAGTCAATATAACAGTTATGAATTAAAAACACTTCCAATAGTATAAAAGTTATCCCACAAAGAGAAACACAAGGGTGGGTTGGTGTCTAAACGCTGTCTCTACCTCGTCAGTGTAGACGTAACGTGTCCATTATAGGTGTTATAACAAGCCACTGTGCTATTGCAGTACATTCCTCCAGGTTGGACATCCCTCACTTCTGACTTCTGCAAGAGCTGCAGTTGCGTGAAAGAAGAAGAAGAAGAAGAACGATTCACGTCTACTGTGAGTGAAAAGCCCTTGCAAAAAGAAGAAGAAGAAATACCTAAGGATTTACTTACTTGGCAATCTAGGTGAACGTATGTACTTTAGTGTGGGCACCTCTAAGGGTACATACTTACGGCACACTGGTTTCAATGTAACTAATATGAAACATGACAAATGACAAAATGACAAACAACTCCTTTTGCATCATATTGATGTGACATCAGCTATTTACAGCGGCGGCTTGAGAGGCACAGTATACATGACACAGCCAGAGAGTTTTGTAATAATTGTGTCTGTGTATTAAATGAAGTGGTAGGTGCATCACGGCGTATTAAATATATATGTAAAGCATATAAACAACACATACGCCCTGGTGCACGCGCCCGTATCATGTTACGGACATAGTTTAAGCTTACTGTAAATAGTTAAGTAGTTTTAAGTTAAGTTAATTATACATAGGCTTAAGTTTAAGTTTAGTTTAGTAAGGATAAGATTAGGTTGGATTAAAAATATAAATGCCTAAGCTTAAATAAATTCTTGGGCTGAATTTTAATAATATTAAAACACAGCCAGTAGGCCAAAAGGCAAAATAAATAGTACCCAGATTAGCTTAGAGTACTCAAGAAGAGGCAATAAGTTAGATTGAGGATCAATGGATTCAATTAGTAAGCTAGTTTTAAGTATTTTTGTCTAGTATATAAGTAGTGAAGATTGAACTATAAAAATGCATTTCAATTCAAAAAATTAAATGAAGTGGACTGTGTCAACGTCAAAGCACTGTAAATTTTACAGAATCTTCGCTAATTAGAGTCGAAGAAAATATCTGCAGTCAATTAAATATTTTAAGGAAATCTGAGAGGTCAATAAGCATTCATCACATGCAGTATACTTCGGATGTTCTTGAATGTCATAGTTGCATGCTGGTCAACATATGTATACACCGCTCAATCCAGGTCCTAGTTTCCGGAGACGCGCAGCTTCGTCTTGGAAAAGATGTGAGACGGGACTTTATCAATAGCTGGTAAGAGTTTAAATAATTTTTGCAGTGTCCACGCGTCAGTATACTGTCCATATATAACAATTCAACATTGATTCACATGAGAAGACTCTTATCTTAAAACACTATCTATGTTAACCTGGCGAGTATGTTAAAACATACAAAGATTCTAAGAGATTTGTTGATGCGGATTCTGTTGTTTCAAGCAGCACTGAGTTTGGCCATATGGCTCTCTCTCTTGAACCAATAAAAAGACAGCCTTTACAGAAAAAAATTGTTTTGGAATTGGGAATAACATTAAATAACAATGCAATTCATCTATTTGATATCAATTTTTTTATCACCTTATTCGAAATGCACTGAACTGACCGAAAAAGGTGTCATTGAAACTAGCTACTATGATGGCAACTTTTTTACATTGTACCCAATAAACATACTTGTACGAGAACATCCGATGGAAGCCTTTTCCTTTTACAGCAATACACACGATAAACCATATTGTCTCGATATAGATTTTAGTTGCATTTAGGTGTACGTCGCTACTTTCTTACTCTATTTTTTTTCATATTTTTTTCTTTTTTGGCTAATTGCGTCCCTAAAACAAGCCCCTCCGTTATGACTATAGCACCCTACAACCTTCCGGGTACGGAGAGTGTTTGCAGCCGGTAATGTCTATGAACGCAGTGTTGAGTGAGGAGGAACCTCGATATTATCGAGGGAGTTGTTGCTTTAAAGTGTAAAATTAGCATGTCGAGAACCACCAGGTGCATCACTGTTAGTATCAAAATTAGCTTTCTTCCTATTTTGATTTGAACTATTTCTTTAAGGGACTTCCACTTTCAATTATTCTCTCTCCCCCCTTCTCTCTCTCTCTCTCTCTCTCTCTCTCTCACTCTCTCTCTCTTTCTCTCATTTTTTGTACATATATATTCGTTTTGTACTGTTGTCTATCGGTCGTACAATCATTTGACAACCATCCAGATTTCCTACAAAAAGGATACATCCTTAATAAATTAAAAGGTTCCATTACATTCTTCCATATACCTTCATATGGAACTTGTGTAAGTTGAAGTGTAAGTTGTGTGCTCGCTTAAACTCAGGTAGCATTTTTCTTGACACTTCTGCTTCGCTTACAAATTTTATTTTCAATTCTGGCAGCCCTTTCACTCTTATAGTTAATAATTTTATCTAACTTTTCCTTTAATACATTACGACTTTCTATTTATCTTTAAATAATTACTCACTTCTATCTAAAATTAACTGTGTCCCTGCTACTGCAAAGGTAGTGTTCCAAACAGAAACTAAAACTTTTGGTCAACTGTAAGTTCCAATATATGATTTCTGCTCACATTTGGTATATTTCGTAAAAGCATCAATGACCAAGGAAACAGAAATCTAAGCAAAATGGTCAAGGTAAATCATGTCAAAAGCTTCCTCGGGGAATATTATATAAAAATCAGCTGATTCATTCATAAACTTCACACATCTTAACCAATGTGAGCCATATAATGAATGTGTGTATGTATGCGCAACCTCTCTCCATGTCAACAACGTGTCAATTTACTATGAATACAGGGCTGCGAAAAAGAAATTGGGAATGCATGAGTGCGAATAGTATCGAAAAGACAGCTGTCAAATACTCTCAAATACTGTAGACTCAGCCAATGAGTTCAAAGTAAACGTGAAACCTCTAAACAACCTGATTGATTTTTGAAGTAGCTCTAGGGCGGGACGAATCTGTAGTTGAATCCAAGACAAAAATTGAGGAAAATGCTTTCTGGGATCGTCCGTGCACCTGATACTTAATATTTTTGAACTGTCAGCCATAGTCAACTTGATATGAATTGGAATTCAAGAAAACACCTTATTTGCCATTATGGTCGTACCGGGTGTCTACTGGATTTGTTTCCTCATTATTCTGCCGTTGCAACTGTTTAGTCTGCGCGATTATAATTGATTTAGTCGACGCGCATTTGTTGCTGTGGATGTTTGGAGATCTTTTAGCCAAGTTTTTTTTTGAATTTTCTTGGTCTATAATGTAAGTTAATTTTAAGATTAAAATCAAAATAAATAAAATCGGACGCTGAAAGGCATATTAAAATTAAAATTAAGATTAGATTAGCTTAGAGTACCTGCATAAGGTCAATAAGTTAGGCTAAGAACATTGTTCACTTAGGTAAGCTAGCTTTAAGTAATTTTGTCTAGTACGTAAGAAAACTGAATTAATATGAACAAAAATTGCAAAAAAAATGTTTGGAGGATTAAAGATTGGAGAATGTTAAATTACATATTACTTCTTATTTTGCTAGACTTGCTGTTATTGTTGCAGTGTTAATAAGTGCAAGCCTTATTATTATTACTACAATAATTAACGTACAGTTTGATAAGCACAAGCTGCCAATGTTTCGAGTTAATTCTGTATCGCATAATCTGTTACATCAGCACATGCGTGAATATAATGAACTGAGTTAACACAACACAACACATTCCTAATACAATGTTCTGTCGTTTGATTTGCAATTGTTTATTTTATCGACGCCTATGGTTGCCGTGGCGTAGTGGGCAAGTGCGTCCACCGCTACCTCCACCTCTTTCGACTTGCCCACAACACTCAAAGAGTATCAATTGTCTATGGAAAGCTTCTCAAATCTCGCCGGATCGGAGTCGGCAAAAAACTGTGGCCCCCTTCTACTCGTGAGAGAACAGTAGCACGCACAAGACGAGTACTTGTTGTAGGAGCTAGGCCCTGGTCCCTTGTGGGCTGTAGGGCCATTCAATTATTATTATTTTTATTATGTGGGCAATAGGCTCCAACGAGGACAACGAAAAAAGGACAACAAGAGACCTTTGCATACGTTTGTGTCAGATGAAATCCAAAAGTACGTACGAATTAATAACACGATTATATGTGCGTACGTTGTGAAGGTTGGATAAATGTTTATGTTTGTAAATATCGTTTGGAAACGTGTGTTTAGGTTTCGTGACTCTCTAATCCCTTGTTATACCCGCATGTATTACAGTTAACTTGGACTCAGGTAGTCAATAAAGCTCCTATTGCGAAACCACTCCACAATCTTGTAAAATCTATGTTATGTGGGGTAGAAGCATTTCAATTGATGGAAGTTGAATTTTTGGATCCACCTGTGTTATCCGTGTATGATCCATATGACACCACTGAACTGCAGTGTAATACGAGTAGCATTCGATTCGGAGCAGTGTCGTTCAAACCCAAGATTGTAATACATTCTACCTACGGAACAGGAAAGTCAATATGACAGTTATGAATTAAAAACACTTCCAATAGTATAAAAGTTATCTCACAAAGAGAAACACAAGGGTGGGTTGGTGTCTAAACGCTGTCTCTACCTCGTCAGTGTAGACGTAACGTGTCCATTATAGGTGTTATAACAAGCCACTATGCTATTGCAGTACATTCGTCCAGGTTGGACATCCCTCACTTCTGACTTCTGCAAGAGCTGCAGTTGCGTGAAAGAAGTTTAAACCACGCCTCACCTCTACTGTGAGTGAAAAGCCCTTGCAAAAAGAAGAAGAAGAAATACCTAAGGATTTACTTACTTGGAAATCTAGGTGAACTTATGTACTTTAGTGCGGCGCCTCTAAAGGTTTGTACATACTTAAGGCACACTGGTTTCAATGTAACTAATATGAAACATGACAAATGACAAAATGACAAACAGCTCCTTTTGCATCATATAGATGTGACATCAGCTATTTACAGCGGCGGCTTGAGAGACACAGCCAGAGTGTTTTGTTAATGCAACTTAAACAGGCGTGACATACTATTAGTTTTAAGAAATGTAATGGCGATAATTGCAGGACAGATTTTACAACATCATCCTTATATGTGCACACGCCCCTACCGACGAAGCTGCAGACTCTGTCAAAGAGGACTATTACGACCTCTTGGGTGGTTCCTTCGGAGCCTGTCCGGAGTACGATGTAAAAATCGTACTTGGAGACTTCAATGCCAAAATCGGTAAGGAAAACATCTTTGGCGAAGTGGTCGGAAAGCACAGCCTCCACGATACGACAACAGACAACGGCTTTCGACTCACTGACTTTGCGCGGGCCGTAATATGGTCGTTAGTAGCACAAGATTCCCTCACAAAAACATCCACACAGCAACCTGGCGATCTCTGGACGGTCGAACAACCAACCAAATCGACCATGTGCTCATTGACGAAAGACATGCGTCAAATATCCTGGATGTAAGAACATTCAGGGGGGCAAACGTCGACTCTGACCATTTTCTCGTGGCATCAAGATTCAGAGCTCGACTGTCCAATGTCAGAAAGCTGCACCTGCCAACAACGAGAAGATTTGACATTGGACGCCTGAGTGCACCGGAGATTGCCATAGCCTACGAAGAGCGACTAAGTAAGAGACTCTCCGGTATGCCTACGTCAAACACAAACACCAACGATATGTGGTTGCATTGCCGCTTGGTCATCAAAGAGGTAGCGGAAGCTAGCTTAGGCTACCTACCACCCCCGACAAGAAATCCGTGGTATGATGGCGAGTGTGAGCAGAAGAAACGTGCAACAGACCAGGCATACCAAAAAGCGCTGCAACGGAAAACAAGATCAGCGCAAGAGGGGTACCAGGCTAGAAGACGGGAGGAGAAAAAGCTACTACGACTGAAGAAAAGGGCTCTCGCTATCTCCCAGCTCAAGGATATAGAAGAGTCTAGGGACAATCATAAGATACGAGCCTTTTATAAAAAAAGCCAAAAGCCTGGCTTCAGGCTTTAGGAAAGCCACCCAGGCTCTTCGAAATTGCGAGGGTAATCTAGTTACCGACCCGCAGGGAATAGTGGTTGTGTTCAAGCGCACTTTCAACAGCTGCTTAACGGGCCTGACCAGGAGAGAGTGGTAGGGAATCAGGAAATCCCAATTCCAGTCGATAATATATCCCCCCTAGCTTTGAGGAAGTCGGCACAGCTATTAAAAGGCTGAAGAGTAACAAAGCCGTAGGCTCAGATGGCTTAACATCGGAGCTCTTTATGGCTGGTGGCAATGTTCTGGAAGCATGCACCAGATCATCTGTCCAATATGGGAAGACGCATGCCCAACGACCGGAATATCAGTGCCTTATGCCCCATCCACAAAAAAGGCCATCCTACCTCGTGCAACAACTACAGAGGTATATCCCTGCTCAACGTCGTTTACAAGATCCTATCCAGCGTACTGTGTGAACGTCTTAAGCCGTTTTACAACGCACTAATCGGCACGTACCAGTGCGGCTTCCGGCCCGGCAAATCAACTATAGACCAAATCTTCACATTGAGGCAAGTCCTGGAGAAGACCAGCGAGTTTCAAATCTATTCGCACCATCTGTTTATCGACTTTAAAGCCGCATACGACAGCATTCATCGCAACGAAATTTTCGAGGCGATGGCCGAATTCGGGTAAATTGATCCGGTTATGTCGCACCACGCTAAAAAAATACGCCATGCACCGTGCAGTTCGGCTCGAGGACATCTGAGCCGTTTGAAACCTGCACCGGATTTCGGCAAGGAGATGCGCTGTCGTGTGACTTCTTCAGTTTGGTACTGGAGAAGATAGTGCGGCGGGCCAAGGTAAATACGGAAGGCACTATCTTCTACAAAACAGTCCAGCTGTCGGGATATGCGGACGACATCGATATCGTCGCGCGTTCCCAACATGCCGTAGCGGAGGCTTTTGCGGCAATTGAAGAAGAGGCGAAACGAGCTGGCCTTAAGATGAACGAGGGGAAAACAAAGTATATGCTGTCGACTAAAAAAAGTTCCGCCACACAACACCTAGGACAAAATTTATGTATCGACAATTATAGTTTTGAGGTAGTAAAGGAGTTTGTATACCTCGGGGCAAACGTTAACTCCACAAATGACACCACAGTGGAGATCCGACGTAGAACCACCCTTGGCAACCGATGCTACTTCGGTTTGTCGAAACAACTGGGGTCAGAACTCCTGATTCGAAGGACCAAAGTCTTGCTCTACAAGACCAAAGTACTGCCAGTCCTGCTTTAAGGAGCTGAAAGCTAGACGATAAGCAAGTCTGCAGAGCAGATTCTGGTGCCTTCGAAAGAAAAATTCTACGTCGGATATATAGTCCCATCTGCGAGGAAGGTGAATGGAGGAGAAGACATAACCGCGAACTCTATGAGCTGTACCAGGATGAGGATGTAGTACGGAAGGCAAAAATCCGTCGACTACACTGGCCCGGCAACATCGAACGCATGGACAGCAACGCTCCAGCGAAGAGGGTCTTCGAATCTGAGCCTCCTGGTTCGAGAAGGAGAGGACGACCGAATCTCCGGTATAGAGACCAAGTCATCGCGGATGCATGACAGCTTGGCCTTGATGACTGGAAGCAGCGTGCACAGGACCGTCAGCGATTTAAGGCAGCAATTGCTCAGGCTCTGACCCTTCATGATAAGTAAGTAAGTAAGTAATGGCGATAATTGCGTTTATGTACTAAATGAAGTGGTAGGTGCATCACGGCGTACTAGATATATATGTTAAGCATATAAATAACACACGCACGTGCACGCGTCCGTATCATGTTACGGACAAAGTTTAAGCTTACTGTAAATACTTAAGTAGTTTTATGTTTAGAGTTAAGTACATTATACATAGGCTTAAATTTTAGTTTAGTTTAGTAAGGTTAAGATTAGGTTGGATTAAAAACATAAATGCCTAAGCTTAAATAAATTCTTGGGCTGAATTCAAAAAATGTCACAAGTAAAAATTTTAAAAATATTAAAACACAGCCAGTAGGCCAAAAGGCAAAATAAATGGTACCTCGATTAGCTTAGAGTACTCAAGAAGAGGCAATAAGTTAGATTTAAGATCAATGGATTCAATTTGTATGCTAGTTTTAAGTATTTTTGTCTAGTATATAAGTAGTGAAGATTGAACTATAAAAATGCATTTAAATTCAAAAAATTAAATGAAGTAGACTGTGTCAACGTCAAAGCACTGTAAATTTGACAGAATCTTCGCTAATTAGAGTCGAAGAAAATATCTGTAGTCAATTAAATATTTTTAAGGAATCTGAGAGGTCAATAAGCATACATCACAGACAGTATATTTTGCATGTTCTTGAATGTCATCGTTGCATGCTGGCCAACATATGTGTACACCGCTCAATCCAGGTCCTAGTTTTCGGAGACGCGCAGCTTCGTCTTGGAAAAGATGTGAGACGGGACTTTATCAATAGCTGGTAAGAGTTTAAATATATTTTGCAGTGTCCACGCGTCCGTATACTGTCCATTTATAACAATTCAACATTGATTCACACGAGAAGACTCTTATCTTAAAACACTATCTATGTTAACCTGGCGAGTATGTTAAAACATACAAAGATTCTAAGAGATTTTTTGATGCGGATTCCGTTGTTTTAAGCAGCACTGAGTCTGGCCATATGGCTCTCTCTCTTGAACCAATAAAAAGACAGCCTTTACAAAAAAAAATTGTTTTTGAATTGGGAATAACATTAAATAAAAATGCAATTCATCTTTTTGATAACAATTTATTAATCACCTTATTCGAAATGCACTGAACTGACCGAATAAGGTGTCATTGAAACTAGCTACTATGATGGCAACTTTTTTACATTGTACCCAATAAACATACTTGTACGAGAACATCCGATGGAAGCCTTTTCCTTTTACAGCAATACACATGATAAACCATATCGATAGGGATTTTAGTTGCATTTACGTGTATGTCGCTACTTTTTTACTCTATTTTTTTCCATATTTTTTTCTTTTGTGGCTAATTGCGGCCCTAGAATAAGCCCCTCCGTTATGACTATAGCACCCTACAACCTTCCTGGTACGGAGAGTGTTTGCAGCCGGTATTGTCTATGAACGCAGTGCTGAGTGAGGAGGAACCTTGATATTATCGAGGGAGTTGTTGCTTTTAAGTGCAAAATTAGCATATCGAGAACCACCAGGCGCATATCTGTTAGTATCAAAATAAGCTTTTTTCCTATTTTGATTTGAACTATTTCTTTAAGGGACTTCCACTTTCAATTATTCTCTCTCCCCCCTTCTCTCTCTCTCTCTCTTTCTCTCATTTTTTGTACATATATATTCGTTTTGTACTGTTGTCTATCGGTCGTACAATCATTTGACAACCATCCAGATTTCCTACAAAAAGGATACATCCTTAATAAATTAAAAGGTTCCATTACATTCTTCCATATACCTTCATATGGAACTTGTGTAAGTTGAAGTGTAAGTTGTGTGCTCGCTTAAACTCAGGTAGCATTTTTCTTGACACTTCTGCTTCGCTTACAAATTTTATTTTCAATTCTGGCAGCCCTTTCACTCTTATAGTTAATAATTTTATCTAACTTTTCCTTTAATACATTACGACTTTCTATTTATCTTTAAATAATTACTCACTTCTATCTAAAATTAACTGTGTCCCTGCTACTGCAAAGGTAGTGTTCCAAACAGAAACTAAAACTTTTGGTCAACTGTAAGTTCCAATATATGATTTCTGCTCACATTTGGTATACTTCGTAAAAGCATCAATGACCAAGGAAACAGAAATCTAAGCAAAATGGTCAAGGTAAATCATGTCAAAAGCTTCCTCGGGGAATATTATATAAAAATCAGCTGATTCATTCATAAACTTCACACATCTTAACCAATGTGAGCCATATAATGAATGTGTGTATGTATGCGCAACCTCTCTTCATGTCAACAACGTGTCAATTTACTATGAATACAGGGCTGCGAAAAAGAAATTGGGAATGCATGAGTGCGAATAGTATCGAAAAGACAGCTGTCAAATACTCTCAAATACTGTAGACTCAGCCAATGAGTTCAAAGTAAACGTGAAACCTCTAAACAACCTGATTGATTTTTGAAGTAGCTCTAGGGCGGGACGAATCTGTAGTTGAATCCAAGACAAAAATTGAGGAAAATGCTTTCTGGGATCGTCCGTGCGCCTGATACTTAATATTTTTGAACTGTCAGCCATAGTCAACTTGATATGAATTGGAATTCAAGAAAACACCTTATTTGCCATTATGGTCGTACCGGGTGTCTACTGGATTTGTTTCCTCATTATTCTGCCGTTGCAACTGTTTAGTCTGCGCGATTATAATTGATTTAGTCGAAGCGCATTTGTTGCTGTGGATGTTTGGAGATCTTTTAGCCAAGTTTTTTTTTGAATTTTCTTGGTCTATAATGTAAGTTAATTTTAAGATTAAAATCAAAATAAATAAAATCGGACGCTGAAAGGCATATTAAAATTAAAATTAAGATTAGATTAGCTTAGAGTACCTGCATAAGGTCAATAAGTTAGGCTAAGAACATTGTTCACTTAGGTAAGCTAGCTTTAAGTAATTTTGTCTAGTACGTAAGAAAACTGAATTAAAATGAACAAAAATTGCAAAAAAAATGTTTGGAGGATTAAAGATTGGAGAATGTTAAATTACATATTACTTCTTATTTTGCTAGACTTGCTGTTATTGTTGAAGTGGGAATAAGTGCAAGCCTTATTATTATTACTACAATAATTAACTTACAGTTTGATAAGCACAAGCTGCCAATGTTTCGACTTAATTCTGTATCGCATAATCTGTTACATCAGCACATGCGTGAATATAATGAACTGAGTTAACACAACACAACACATTCCTAATACAATGTTCTGTCGTTTGATTTGCAATTGTTTATTTTATCGACGCCTATGGTTGCCGTGGCGTAGTGGGCAAGTGCGTCCACCGCTACCTCCACCTCTTTCGACTTGCTGACAACACTCAAAGAGTATCAATTGTCTATGGAAAGCTTCTCAAATCTCGCCGGATCGGAGTCGGCAAAAAACTGTGGCCCCCTTCTACTCGTGAGAGAACAGTAGCACGCACAACACGAGTACTTGTTGTAGGAGCTAGGCCCTGGTCCCTTGTGGGCTGTAGGGCCATTCAATTATTATTATTTTTATTATGTGGGCAATAGGCTCCATCGAGGACAACGAAAAAAGGACAACAAGAGACCTTTGCATACGTTTGTGTCAGATGAAATCCAAAAGTACGTACGAATTAATAACACGATTATATGTGCGTACGTTGTGAAAGTTGGATAAATGGGCAGAAGCATTTCAATTATGGAAGTTGAACTTGATATTACTTAGAATTCAAGAAAACACTTTATTTGCCTTTATGGTCGTACCGGGTGTCTACTGGATTTTTTTTTATGCATTTTATTCATATATGACATAACACTTAAATTCTAGACAAAATATGCTTAAAACTCGTTTTTAGTACATCATTTCATTAACTTAAAAATAATCTTACTGCCTCTTCGCAGGCTCTCTAAGATAAACTTAATTTAAATTTGCTTTTCAGCGACATTATTTATTATATAGGAAAATTAATTCCTTGCTTAATGACTACATTATTAAGAAGACATAAAAAAAACTTAACAACTTAACATTTTCACTAAAAATAACTTATATCTAAGACTACAGCTAAAAACTAAACTTAACTAAAAACTTGAACTAAAACTTAGACTATATTACTACTAACTTAAGCTACGTACGTACATGTGCATGTATACCATCATATAATTCATCAATATATGTTCGAAACCTCTGTGCGTGCACATGTGCGTCTATATACAACTATATACATATGTGTGTTTTTTTTGTTTTTTTTTTTTTTACCTTAAAACCTAACCCTAACCTAACACCTATTGCTAAATATATGTAAGCCGGCCAAAGATTGCAGCTGGTATTTGGTCCGTTGCAAAACAGTAGCCGACTTCTCCCCGTTGGTTTCCCTACCCAGTGTTTAGAGGTTTCGACAAGGGAGTTTTATTCGCTTTGTAGCCACCAGAACACTTTGTGCTGCTTCGCAACATCCAGTATATGTCATCTCGATACCGCTGTACTGAAGCGGAGGAAATTGTCCTCAGCTTGCCGTGCAACGGAACGGTCGTAGTTGAGCCGCCCATCCACAGCAGAACGGGCGAAACGAAAGATAAGCGGTACCGCTCTCTTGTCTTGTATCAAACCTAACTCATCAAAGTAGACAAATGCTTCTGGAGGAACGAAACCATTATAGCGCACCCTTTCATAGTATTGTGTAAGCCCCAGAAATAAGATTGTTATTGGAGTCCATTGCTCTTGCAGTGTGTCTCCGAATCAGCTTCAGGATGAAATTATCCACTCTGATCATTTTCGCCCTATTGTATAAGACTTCATTAGAGTTGAATTAATTGTACTGTGACCAAGGAGCTCGGTAAAATTGAAGACAGGCACGAAGGCAAGCCCTCTCGAACAACCGCATCCTTTCCATCAGACTAACTCCCACATTAAACCACACGGGGCAGCCATAGGTAACCATTGGCCTGATTAGGGCCATGTAGCAGATTACCTTCACCCTCGCGTCGAGTTGGCTGTTGTAAAACAGTCTCTTAGTAAGGGCAAAGGCGCCTCGAGCCCTGGCCAGAGCAGCATCTATATGGTTATTAAAATACAAATACTGATCTAACCAGATCCCAAGGTATCTGACCACAGTCCTCTGCGCCAGTGGCTCCCCGTGTTGTCCAATGATAGCGAGCTTACGCCAATTCTTCTTTGTGTCCGCCGAAGCCTTATGCAACGGCGTCCTGAACAGGATGGTTTCCGGCTTCTCGTTCTGTTTTCAGTATCGTCTGAAAGATTCAAAGTCGCTCTGCAAGAAAGTGGTAATCTCCTCAATCTTTGGGGCTGATCTGTACACTATCAAGTCATCTGCGTACGCAATTGCATTATGAAGAGAACTTAAAAGATCGCTCAAGTAAATGTTAAACAGGATTGGCGAATTTACGGCACCATGTTGAAGACAATTTTTAACGTTGAAGATACCCGTAGAGGTTACGTTGCCGTATTTGACTACGAACCGTCTGCCAGTAATCATACTAAACAGTAGGTACAATAGCGATTTATGCATGCCGAGCCGACTGAGCTTGTAAAAAAGTCCTTCCAACCAAACGGTGTCGAAGGCCTTCTGAGATCAATCAGCACCGCACCTGTGACTGTTTCTTGCACTTATGCCATCGACGCGGCATGTATGGTATCATGCCCCGCCTTAAAACCGAACTGGTTATCCGGTATAATATTTTTGTCCTCTACCCAGTCAAGCAGAGCTCTATTAACCACCTTTTCGAACACCTTGCTAATATTTGGAAGAAGACTTATCGACCGAAGGTTGCACGGATCAGACGAATCTTTTCTTCTTTTGGATATGGGGTGCACTATCGCTGTCTTCCTATGTTTCGGATTATGTGCATTATTCAGAGCATTGTTAAACAGGACCGTGTACATTCTTACCACTTCTTGAGGGAGATGTCTCAGCACAATGTTTGAGATCCCATCAATTCCCACAGACTTTTTCTTCTTCAGTGATTCGAAGATCGCTTGAAGCTCCATAACCGTTATGAACGGAGGATGAACCCCTCCAAAGGCGACGAACTTATCTGCCATGTTATCGTCACTGAACACGACAAAGCCAGTGTTCTCAGATCGCCAATGTTGCAGATCATAGCGAAGACGGGAGTTTTCGGCAAGAACACGATTTTCCAGGATTTGATTCGGGCGAATGCTTTCATTCACCTTGTACACCTCCTGAAAAGTCGCACCAAGTACTTCCACTTTTTCTCGCGGGTATTCGATCACGAAAAGATTATCGTCTAGAATGGCGTTGTCTGGATTAACACCTGCTGTTTTCAGTATGCGTTCATTGTCTGTTGTTCTAGGGAATTTAAGACACGGAAGATCGCTTTGTCTATTTCTCCTGAAGAACTTGTTAATTTGTGGAAACATGCTCGGGTCGTTAGACTTCACAGCCCGAACCTTGTCGTTCCAATACGAATTTACAGAAAGTATGTAATTCTGTGCAATTAAAGTTTGAATGTTTTTAATAAGCGCCTTCAGTGTCCTAATCTCCTCATTTTGTCTGTCTGTATAACGCCTATATAAGGTTTTCAAGCTTGATAGGAGTCTACTTTTGCGTCGGTGTAGTGCGTCAATTGTCGCATTGCGGTAGCAGTTCTCAATTTCCGTTTGTCGATACCGTGGTAGTGTGCAGTCCATTGTCTGTTTAATTAAGTCGTTCAATTGTATCAGATACATGTCAATCTCCTCATTAGACAAGTTTCTGTTGGATGGTATGTGAAGAACGTAATGGTCGCTGAGATACACAAAGGTGTTCAAGCAATTGACAGTATGTCCAATATTGTCGGTCAGATGCAGTCTTGCGTCAAACAGCATGAGATCCAGGAATGAACCACTTCGTGGGAAAGACGAAATCTCGGTTGCTTTCAAATCGAGCCTATACTCGACGTTGTGCAGACAGAACCAGCTGTAAAGCTGGTCCCCGCGGATTGGAAAGTGTGTTTCCCCAATATCCATGTCGTGCATTTAAATCCCCGGCCAAGATGTAATAATTTTCTTCCGAATCAAGCAAAAGGCAACGAAAGAGTGAATCGAGCTCTGAGATAGTTGATCTGGCGTGAGGGGATCCAGAGGCATAGACCGACACCACGTACAATTTCCTCCCGCTACGTAGAGAGATGCACGCAATGCAGGCCTCTAGCCCCTGAAACCGACGTACTTCGCTACTGTACACTACCTTATGTGTTATATTGTTCTTAATGAAGATCGCGACGCCACCTCCACTTTGAGAGTTGGGCCGGTCTCTTCTTATAACATTATATTTGCTGTGCACCATTTTGTTTCTCTGTGTTAGCTTAGTTTCGCTAACCAGCAGAAAGTCTGGGCTCTGGTCGTCCAACAATTTGAAGAGCTCCAATTTTCGTTCGCTCCCTACCAGTGAGTTCACATTCACTGCAAGGATCTTGTAAATTGCCTCCATTGGTGTACCCATTATGACTGGAGACATGCTTGACTCTGCAGGAGTGCCAGAATTTGGCCAACCTGCTCCTCTAGCCGAGTCATACGCCTTTCCATGGTGACTTTCCATTCAGGCGATGGCTCGGGAGCATTTGACACAACAGTTATTGAAACTGGGACCTGTGCCATTTTCAACTGTTGTTGTTGATTTGCCCTCGCCCTCCGACCAGACGCCATACTGGCGAACGTCACTTGAGGGGTGACGGGTATGGCTGCCCCGAGTGGATGTTTCACTGAGGGCTGCTTCTGCAGAGCCATCTTTGTTTTCCGCTCTTGGAATTTAGGGCAACTTCGATAATTTGCGGTGTGCCCCGAATTCCCGCAGAGCACGCATTTGCGTTGATTTTTGTCAACTGTTTCGCCTTGCCCCAACGAACATTTGTCCGCATTGTGGTTTTCACTACATTTCACGCATCGGGGCTGCATTTGGCAGCTCGACGCGGTATGTCCAAACCTTTGACAGCGATAGCACTGCGGTGTGCCTTCGCTCCGTCTTATACTTTGCCACGTGCAGTGCCAGCAATCTAAATATCGAATTTTGCTCAGATTGTCTAGCTTGCTATTGGGTGTAATATGAACAATGTAGAAGGGTAATTTCCGCCTCTCTCTCTTGGCCTTTGCTGTGGTGAAAGGCTTGACCCCTCCGAACACAAGACCGTCACACACTAGCTCTCTGAGCATTTGGAGAACCTCCTCCGATTCAAGCGGCTGGGGGAGTTTCAACAGAACGGAGCGAAGTTTTTCGCCTTTTGGCGTGAATGAGAAAAACTCCGTCGTCGAAATTTCCAAACACTTTTTAACCTTATTATATTGCTCTACTGTTTTGCAGTGGATCGAAAATTTATTGTTACCATTGCCTTTTTCAATAGTAAAGTTCTCAACACTAATGGCCGTCTTACATGCCTTAGCCGTTTTTGTAGTATCCGTCTTGAATACGTTGATTGGTGGAACTCTGTCCTTTTTTGGGGGGCGCTGCTGTTGTTGTGCTGCTGCTGAAGATTTTGCATTCGGGACTGCAGTTGTTTGGCTATTTCCTGATGTTGCTGGATTTCTTGCTTAAATTTGAGGCTGTGGTAGTGTACAGTAGCGAGCTTTTGTCTTCTCTCTCAACCTGGAGACCTCAGTTTCTTTGTCGTAGATAATTTTCTCGGCCTCATCTTTCGTGCCCGTTGTTGCCAGTGACGCAAAGCTGTTGCTGCTGACCGCGAAAAGCCCTTCGCCACCATCCGAAACATAGTCGATGGTTTCATCAACAGTAATGACATCGGCTGCATCTGACGTTGCCGGATTCGTTTCCTATATTCATTTCCTCATGATTCTTCCGTTGCAACTGTTTAGTCTGCGCGATTATAATTGATGTTGTCGACGCGCATTTGCTGTTGTGGATGTTTGGAGGATTATTGATTGGAGAATGTTAAATTACATATTACTTCTTATTTTGCTAGACTTGCTGTTATTGTTGTAGTGCGGATAAGTGCAAGCCTTATTATTATTACTACAATAATTAACTTACAGTTTGATAAGCACAAGCTGCCAAGGTTTCGACTTAATTCTGTATCGCATAATCAGTTACATCAACACATGCGTGAATATAAAGATCTGAGTTAACACAACACAACACATTCCTAATACAATGTTCTGTCGTTTGATTTGCAATTGTTTTTTTCATCGACGCATGTGGTTGCCGTAGCGTAGTGGGTAAGTGCGTCAACCGCTACCTCCACCTCTTTCGAGTTGCTGACAACACTCAAAGAGAATCAATTGTCTATGAAAAGCTTCTTTAATTTCGCGGTTCGGAGTCGGCTAAAAATTGTAGGTTCCTTCTGCTCGTGAGAGAACAGTAGCACGCACAACACGAGTACTTGTTGTTGAAGCTAGGCTCTGGTCCCTTGTGGGCTGTAGTGCCATTCAAATATTATTATTATAATGTGGGCAATAGGCTCCATCGAGGACAACGAAAAATGGACAACAAGAAACCTTTGAATACGTTTGTGTCAGATGAAATCCAAAAGTACGTACGAATTAATAACGCGATTATATGTGCGTACGTTGTGAAGGTTGGATAAATCCCTATATATACAAACAGGAATCGTGTGTTTAGGTTTCGTGACTCTTTAATACCTTGTTATACCCGCATGTATTACAGTTAACTTGGACTCAGGAAGTTAATAAAGCATTTCGCTCCTATTGTGAAACCACTCCACAATCTTGTAAAATCTATATTATGTGGGGTAGAAGCATTTCAATTAATGGAAGTTGAATTTTTGCCTCCACCTGTGTTATCCGTGTATGATCCATATGACACCACTGAACTGCAGTGTAATACGAGAAGCATTCGATTCGGAGCAGTGTCGTTCAAACCCAAGATTGTAATACGTTCTACCTACGGAACAGGAAAGTCAATATGACAGTTATGAATTAAAAACACTTCCAATAGTATAAAAGTTATCTCACAAAGAGAAACACAAGGGTGGGTTGGTGTCTAAACGCTGTCTCTACCTCGTCAGTGTAGACGTAACGTGTCCATTATAGGTGTTATAACAAGCCACTATGCTATTGCAGTACATTCGTCCAGGTTGGACATCCCTCACTTCTGACTTCTGCAAGAGCTGCAGTTGCGTGAAAGAAGTTTAAACCACGCCTCACCTCTACTGTGAGTGAAAAGCCCTTGCAAAAAGAAGAAGAAGAAATACCTAAGGATTTACTTACTTGGCAATCTAAGTGAACTTATGTACTTTAGTGTGGGCACCTCTAAAGGCACATACTTAAGGCACACTGGTTTCAATGTAACTAATATGAAACATGACAAATGACAAAATGACAAACAGCTCCTTTTGCATCATATAGATGTGACATCAGCTATTTACAGCGGCGGCTTGAGAGACACAGTATATATGACACAGCCAGAGTGTTTTGTTAATGCAACTTAAACAGGCGTGACATACTATTGGTTTTAAGAAATGTAATGGCGATAATTGTAGGACAGATTTTACAACATCATCCTTATATACACACGCCCCTACCGACGAAGCTGCAGACTCTGTCAAAGAGGACTATTACGACCTCTTGGGTGGTTCCTACGGAGCCTGTCCGGAGTACGATGTAAAAATCGTACTTGGAGACTTCAATGCCAAAATCGGTAAGGAAAACATCTTTGGCGAAGTGGTCGGAAAGCACAGCCTCCACGATACGACAACAGACAACGGCTTTCGACTCACTGACTTTGCGCGGGCCGTAATATGGTCGTTAGTAGCACAAGATTCCCTCACAAAAACATCCACACAGCAACCTGGCGATCTCTGGACGGTCGAACAACCAACCAAATCGACCATGTGCTCATTGACGAAAGACATGCGTCAAATATCCTGGATGTAAGAACATTCAGGGGGGCAAACGTCGACTCTGACCATTTTCTCGTGGCATCAAGATTCAGAGCTCGACTGTCCAATGTCAGAAAGCTGCACCTGCCAACAACGAGAAGATTTGGCATTGGACGCCTGAGTGCACCGGAGATTGCCAGAGCCTACGAAGAGCGACTAAGTAAGAGACTCTCCGGTATGCCTACGTCAAACACAAACACCAACGATATGTGGTTGCATTGCCGCTTGGTCATCAAAGAGGTAGCGGAAGCTAGCTTAGGCTACCTACCACCCCCGACAAGAAATCCGTGGTATGATGGCGAGTGTGAGCAGAAGAAACGTGCAACAGACCAGGCATACCAAAAAGCGCTGCAACGGAAAACAAGATCAGCGCAAGAGGGGTACCAGGCTAGAAGACGGGAGGAGAAAAAGCTACTACGACTGAAGAAAAGGGCTCTCGCTATCTCCCAGCTCAAGGATATAGAAGAGTCTAGGGACAATCATAAGATACGAGCCTTTTATAAAAAAGCCAAAAGCCTGGCTTCAGGCTTTAGGAAAGCCACCCAGGCTCTTCGAAATCGCGAGGGTAATCTAGTTACCAACCCGCAGGGAATAGTGGTTGTGTTCAAGCAGCACTTTCAACAGCTGCTTAACGGGCCTGACCAGGAGAGAGTGGTAGGGAATCAGGAAATCCCAATTCCAGTCGATAATATATCCCCCCTAGCTTTGAGGAAGTCGGCACAGCTATTAAAAGGCTGAAGAGCAACAAAGCCGTAGGCTCAGATGGCTTAACATCGGAGCTCTTTATGGCTGGTGGCAATGTTCTGGAAGCATGCACCAGATCATCTGTCCAATATGGGAAGACGCATGCCCGACGACCGGAATATCAGTGCCTTATGCCCCATCCACAAAAAAGGCCATCCTACCTCGTGCAACAACTACAGAGGTATATCCCTGCTCAACGTCGCTTACAAGATCCTATCCAGCGTACTGTGTGAACGTCTTAAGCCGTTTTACAACGCACTAATCGGCACGTACCAGTGCGGCTTTCGGCCCGGCAAATCAACTATAGACCAAATCTTCACATTGAGGCAAGTCGTGGAGAAGACCAGCGAGTTTCAAATCTATTCGCACCATCTGTTTATCGACTTTAAAGCCGCATACGACAGCATTCATCGCAACGAAATTTTCGAGGCGATGGCCGAATTCGGGAAAATTGATCCGGTTATGTCGCACCACGCTAAAAAATACGCCATGCACCGTGCAGTTCGGCTCGAGGACATCTGAGCCGTTTGAAACCTGCACCGGATTTCGGCAAGGAGATGCGCTGTCGTGTGACTTCTTCAGTTTGGTACTGGAGAAGATAGTGCGGCGGGCCAAGGTAAATACGGAAGGCACTATCTTCTACAAAACAGTCCAGCTGTTGGGATATGCGGACGACATCGATATCGTCGCGCGTTCCCAACATGCCGTAGCGGAGGCTTTTGCGGCAATTGAAGAAGAGGCGAAACGAGCTGGCCTTAAGATGAACGAGGGGAAAACAAAGTATATGCTGTCGACTAAAAAACGTTCCGCCACACAACACCTAGGACAACATTTATGTATCGACAATTATAGTTTTGAGGTAGTAAAGGAGTTTGTATACCTCGGGGCAAACGTTAACTCCACAAATGACACCACAGTGGAGATCCGACGTAGAACCACCCTTGGCAACCGATGCTACTTCGGTTTGTCGAAACAACTGGGGTCAGAACTCCTGATTCGAAGGACCAAAGTCTTGCTCTACAAGACCAAAGTACTGCCAGTCCTGCTTTATGGAGCTGAAAGCTAGACGATAAGCAAGTCTGCAGAGCAGATTCTGGTGCCTTCGAAAGAAAAATTCTACGTCGGATATATAGTCCCATCTGCGAGGAAGGTGAATGGAGGAGAAGACATAACCGCGAACTCTATGAGCTGTACCAGGATGAGGATGTAGTACGGAAGGCAAAAATCCGTCGACTACACTGGCCCGGCAACATCGAACGCATGGACAGCAACACTCCAGCGAAGAGGGTCTTCGAATCTGAGCCTCCTGGTTCGAGAAGGAGAGGACGACCGAATCTCCGGTAAAGAGACCAAGTCATCGCGGATGCAAGACAGCTTGGCCTTGATGACTGGAAGCAGCGTGCACAGGACCGTCAGCGATTTAAGGCAGCAGTTGCTCAGGCTCTGACCCTTCATGATAAGCAAGTAAGTAAGTAATGGCGATAATTGCGTTAATGTACTAAATGAAGTGGTAGGTGCATCACGGCGTACTAGATATATATGTTAAGCATATAAATAACACACGCACGTGCACGCGTCCGTATCATGTTACGGACATAGTTTAAGCTTACTGTAAATACTTAAGTAGTTTTATGTTTAGAGTTAAGTACATTATACATAGGCTTAAATTTTAGTTTAGTTTAGTAAGGTTAGGATTAGGTTGGATTAAAAACATAAATGCCTAAGCTTAAATAAATTCTTGGGCTGAATTCAAAAAATGTCACAAGTAAAAATTTTAAAAATATTAAAACACAGCCAGTAGGCCAAAAGGCAAAATAAATGGTACCTCGATTAGCTTAGAGTACTCAAGAAGAGGCAATAAGTTAGATTTAAGATCAATGGATTCAATTTGTAAGCTAGTTTTAAGTATTTTTGTCTAGTATATAAGTAGTGAAGATTGAACTATAAAAATGCATTTAAATTCAAAAAATTAAATGAAGTAGACTGTGTCAACGTCAAAGCACTGTAAATTTGACAGAATCTTCGCTAATTAGAGTCGAAGAAAATATCTGTAGTCAATTAAATATTTTTAAGGAATCTGAGAGGTCAATAAGCATACATCACAGACAGTATATTTTGCATGTTCTTGAATGTCATCGTTGCATGCTGGCCAACATATGTGTACACCGCTCAATCCAGGTCCTAGTTTTCGGAGACGCGCAGCTTCGTCTTGGAAAAGATGTGAGACGGGACTTTATCAATAGCTGGTAAGAGTTTAAATATATTTTGCAGTGTCCACGCGTCCGTATACTGTCCATTTATAACAATTCAACATTGATTCACACGAGAAGACTCTTATCTTAAAACATTATCTATGTTAACCTGGCGAGTATGTTAAAACATACAAAGATTCTAAGAGATTTGTTGATGCGGATTCCGTTGTTTTAAGCAGCACTGAGTCTGGCCATATGGCTCCCTCTCTTGAACCAATAAAAAGACAGTCTTTAAAAAAAATTGTTTTTGAATTGGGAATAACATTAAATAAAAATGCAATTCATCTTTTTGATAACAATTTATTTATCACCTTATTCGAAATGCACTGAACTGACCGAAAAAGGTGTCATTGAAACTAGCTACTATGATGGCAACTTTTTTACATTGTACCCAATAAACATACTTGTACGAGAACATCCGATGGAAGCCTTTTCCTTTTACAGCAATACACACGATAAACCATATTGTCTCGATAGAGATTTTAGTTGCATATATGTAGGTGTACGGCGCTACTCTCTTACTCTATTTTTTTCCATCCTTTTTCTTTTGTGGCTAATTGCGGCCCTAGAATAAGCCCCTCCGTTATGACTATAACACCCTACAACCTTCCTGGTACGGAGAGTGTTTGCAGCCGGTAATGTCTATGAACGCAGTGTTGAGTGAGGAGGAACCTCGATATTATCGAGGGAGCTGTTGCTTTAAAGTGCAAAATTAGCATATCGAGAACCACCAGTATGTTAGTATCAAAATTAGCTTTCGTCCTATTTCGATTTGAACTAATTCTTTAAGGGACTTCCACATCTCAGATTAAAATACATTTTTTTTTTCTACTTACTATACTGTCTGTTTGTTCTTTCAATTATTATCTCTCTCCCCCTCTCTATCGCTCTCTCTTTCTCTCCTTTTTAGTACATGTACTCTCGTTTTGTACTGTTGTCAATTGGTCGTACAATCATTCGACAACACTCCAGATTTCCTACAAAAAGGATACATCCTTAATAAATTAATGGGTTCCATTACATTCTTCCATATACCTTCATATGGAACTTGTGTAAGTTGAAGTAAAAGTTGTGCGGTCGCTTAAACTCAGGTTGCATTTTTCTTGACACTCCTTCTTCGCTTACAAATTTTATTTATATATTTATAATTTATATAATTTTATCTTTCTATTTACTTTTCTTCTTTTCTATTTTTCTACTTTCTATTTATCTTTAAATAATTACTCACTTCTATCGAAAATTAACTTGTACTGCTACTGCAAAAGTAATGTTCCAATCAGAAACTAAAACTTTTGGTCAACTGTAAGTTCCAATATATGATTTCTGCGCACATTTGGTATATTTCGTAAAAGCACCTATGACCAAGTAAATATATATGAATGTTTTACTATTTCTTAACGAAATCTGTCCAAAATGGTCAAGGTAAATCATGTGGAATGCTTCCTCGGGGAATATTATATAAAAATCACCTGATTCATTCATAAGCCTCACACATTTTAACCAATGTGAGTTAAATAATGAATGTGTGTATGTATGAGCAACCTCTCTTCATGTCAACAACGTGTCAATTTACTATGAATAGGGCTGCGAAAAAAAAAATTGGGAATGCATGAGTGCGAATAGTATCGAAAAAACAGCTGATCAAGTCAAATCCTCTCAAATACAGTATACTCAGTCAATGAGATCAAAGTAAACGTGAAACCTCTAAACAACCTGACTGATTTTTGAAATAGCTCTTCCATTGGGCGGGACGAATCTGTCGTTGAATCCAAAACAAAAATTGAGGGAATGCTTTCTGGGATTATCTGAGCTCCTGATACTTCCAACTGTTTTGTCTGCGCGATTATAATTGATTTAGTCGACGCGCATTTGCTGCTGTGGATGTTTGGAGGATTATTGATTGGAGAATGTTAAATTACATGTTACTTCTTATTTTGCTGGACTTGCTGTTATTGTTGTATTGGGAATAAGTGCAAGCCTTATTATTATTACTACAATAATTAACTTACAGTTTGATAAGCACAAGCTGCCAAGGTTTCGACTTAATTCTGTATCGCATAATCAGTTACATCAGCACATGCGTGAATATAAAGATCTGAGTTAACACAACACAACACATTTCTAATACAATGTTCTGTCCTTTGATTTGCAATTGTTTATTTTATCCAAGCATGTGGTTGCCGTGGCGTAGTGGGTAAGTGCGTCGACCGCTACGCAGAAAGTCTAGGTTCGACTCCCGGACGCTACACCCCACAATTTTTCACGGCACCGTCTCTTTCGAGTTGCTGGCAACACTCAAAGAGTATCAATTGTCTATGGAAAGCTTCTCAGATCTCCCCGGATCGGAGTCGGCAAAAAACTGTGGGCCCCTTCTGCTCGTGAGAGAACAGTAGCACGCACAACACTAGTAGTTGTTGTAGAAGCAGGGCCTGGTCCCTTGTGGGCTGTAGTGCAATTCAATTATTATTATTATTATTATTATGTGTGCAATAGGCTCCATCGAGGACAACGAAATAACACGATTATATGTGCGTACGTTGTGAAAGTTGGATAAATGTTTTTTTTACAAATAGAAACTTTCTATTCCCTTGTTATACCCGCATGTATCATAGTTAACTTGGACTCAGGAAGTTAATAAAGCATTTCGTTCCTATTGCGAAACCACTCCACAATCTTGTAAAATCGATGTTATGTGGGGCAGAAGCATTTCAATTATGGAAGTTGAACTTGATATTACTTGGAATTCAAGAAAACACCTTATTTGCCATTATGGTCGTACCGGGTGTCTACTGGATTTTTTTTATGCATTTTATTCATATATGACATAACACTTAAATTCTAGACAAAATATGCTTAAAACTCGTTTTCAGTACATCATTTCATTAACTTAAAAATGATCTTACTGGGCCTTCGCAGGCTCTCTAAGATAAACTTAATTTAAATTTGCTTTTCAGCGACATTATTTATTATATAGGAAAATTAATTCCTTGCTTAATGACTACATTATTAAGAAAACATAAAAAAAACTTAAAAACTTAACATTTTCACTAAAAATAACTTATATCTAAAACTATAGCTAAAAACTAAACTAACTAACTAACGAACTAACTAAACTTGAACTAAAACTTAGACTATATTACTACTTACTTAAGCTACGTACGTACATGTGCATGTATACCATCATATAATTCATCAATATATGTTCGTGCATACATGCACATGTGTGTTTTTTTTGCAGATTGCAGCTGGTATTTGGTCCGTTGCAAAACAGTAGCCGACTTCTCCCCGTTGGTTTCCCTACCCAGTGTTTAGAGGTTTCGACAAGGAAGTTTTATTCGCTTTGTAGCCACCAGAACACTTTGTGCTGCTTCGCAACATCCAGTACATCTCATCTCGATACCGCTGTACTGAAGCGGAGGAAATTGTCCTCAGCTCGCCGTGCAACGGAACGGTCGTAGTTGAGCAGCCCATCCACAGCAGAACGGGCGAAATGAAAGATAGGCGGTACCGCTCTCTTGTCTTGTATCAAACCTAACTCATCAAAGTAGACAAATGCTTCTGGAGGAACGAAACCATTATAGCGCACCCTTTCATAATATTGTGTAAGCCCCAAAATTAAGATTGTTATTGGAGTCCATTGCTCTTGCAGTGTGTCTCCGAATCAGCTTCAGGAAGAAATTATCCACTCTGATCATTTTCGCCCTATTGTATAAGACTTCATTAGAGTTGAGTTAATTGTACTGGGACCAAGGAGCTCGGTAAAATTGAAGACAGGCCCGAAGGCAAGCCCTCTCGAACAACCGCATCCTTTCCATCAGACTAACTCCCACATTAAACCACACGGGGCAGCCATAGGTAACCATTGGATTAGGGCCATGTAGCATTACTTTCACCCTTGCGTCGAGTTGGCTGTTGTAAAACAGTCTCTTAGTAAGGGCAAAGGCGTCTCGAGCCCTGCCA
Organism: Eristalinus sepulchralis; assembly: GCA_944738645.1. Lineage (NCBI taxonomy): Eukaryota > Metazoa > Arthropoda > Insecta > Diptera > Syrphidae > Eristalinus > Eristalinus sepulchralis. The sequence continues at coordinate 1,169,286 of OX122887.1, forward strand.
GAGCAGCATCTACATGTCTCTAATAAACATCAAACATCTATATGTTTATTAAAATACAAATACTCTGCGCCAGTGGCTCCCCGTGTTGTCCAATGATAGCGAGCTTACGCCAATTCTTCTTTGTGTCCGCCGAAGTCTTATGCAACGGCGTCCTGAACAGGATGGTTTCCGACTTCTCGAAATTAATTTTTAATTTCCAGCTGTCGCAATCTCGTCTGAAAGATTCAAAGTCGCTCTGCAATTGAGTGGTAATCTCCTCAATCTTTGGGGCTGATCTGTACACTATCAAGTCATCTGCGTACGCAATTGCATTATGAAGAGAACTTAAAAGATCGCTCAAGTAAATGTTAAACAGGATTGGCGAATTTACGGCACCCTGTTGAAGACCATTTTTAACGTTGAAGATACCCGCAGAGGTTACGTTGCTGTATTTGACTACGAACCGTCTGCCAGTAATCATACTAAACAGTAGGTACAATAGCGAATTATGCATGCCGAGCCGACTAAGCTTGTAAAAAAGTCCTTCCAAACAAACGGTGTCAAGGGCCTTCTCAGATCAATCAGCACCGCACCTGTGCACTGTTTCTTGCACTTATGCCATTGGATATCAGATACTAGTTTCGACGCAACATGTATGGTATCATGCCCTGCCTTAAAACCGAACTGGTTATCCGGTATAATATTTTTGTCCTCTACCCAGTCAAGCAGAGCTCTATTAACCACCTTTTCGAACACCTTGCTAATATTTGGAAGAAGACTTATCGACCGAAGGTTGCACGGATCAGACGAATCTTTTCTTTTTTTGGATATGGGGTGCACTATCGCTGTCTTCCTATGTTCCGGATTATGTGCATTATTCAGAGCATTGTTAAACAGGACCGTGTACATTCTTACCACTTCTTGAGGGAGATGTCTCAGCACAATGTTTGAGATCCCATCAATTCCCACAGACTTTTTCTTCTTCAGTGATTCGAAGATCGCTTGAAGCTCCATAACCGTTATGAACGGAGGATGAACCCCTCCAAAGGCGACGAACTTATCTGCCATGTTATCGTCACTGAACACGACAAAGCCAGTGTTCTCAGATCGCCAATGTTGCAGATCATAGCGAAGACGGGAGTTTTCGGCAAGAACACGATTTTCCAGGATTTGATTCGGGCGAATGCTTTCATTCACCTTGTACACCTCCTGAAAAGTCGCACCAAGTACTTCCACTTTTTCTCGCGGGTATTCGATCACGAAAAGATTATCGTCTAGAATGGCGTTGTCTGGATTAACACCTGCTGTTTTCAGTATGCGTTCATTGTCTGTTGTTCTAGGGAATTTAAGACACGGAAGATCGCTTTGTCTATTTCTCCTGAAGAACTTGTTAATTTGTGGAAACATGCTCGGGTCGTTAGACTTCACAGCCCGAACCTTGTCGTTCCAATACGAATTTACAGAAAGTATGTAATTCTGTGCAATTAAAGTTTGAATGTTTTTAATAAGCGCCTTCAGTGTCCTAATCTCCTCATTTTGTCTGTCTGTATAACGCCTATATTAGGTTTTCAAGCTTGATAGGAGTCTACTTTTGCGTCGGTGTAGTGCGTCAATTGTCGCATTGCGGTAGCAGTTCTCAATTTCCGTTTGTCGATACCGTGGTAGTGTGCAGTCCATTGTCTGTTTAATTAAGTCGTTCAATTGTATCAGATACATGTCAATCTCCTCATTAGACAAGTTTCTGTTGGATGGTATGTGAAGAACGTAATGGTCGCTGAGATACACAAAGGTGTTCAAGCAATTGACAGTATGTCCAATATTGTCGGTCAGATGCAGTCTTGCGTCAAACAGCATGAGATCCAGGAATGAACCACTTCGTGGGAAAGACGAAATCTCGGTTGCTTTCAAATCGAGCCTATACTCGACGTTGTGCAGACAGAACCAGCTGTAAAGCTGGTCCCCGCGGATTGGAAAGTGTGTTTCCCCAATATCCATGTCGTGCATTTAAATCCCCGGCCAAGATGTAATAATTTTCTTCCGAATCAAGCAAAAGGCAACGAAAGAGTGAATCGAGCTCTGAGATAGTTGATCTGGCGTGAGGGGATCCAGAGGCATAGACCGACACCACGTACAATTTCCTCCCGCTACGTAGAGAGATGCACGCAATGCAGGCCTCTAGCCCCGGAAACCGACGTACTTCGCTACTGTACACTACCGTATGTTTTATATTGTTCTTAATGAAGATCACGACGCCACCTCCACTTTGAGAGTTTGGCCGGTCTCTTCTTATAACATTATATTTGCTGTGCACCATTTTGTTTCTCTGTGTTAGCTTAGTTTCGCTAACCAGCAGAAAGTCTGGGCTCTGGTCGTCCAACAATTTGAAGAGCTCCAATTTTCGTTCGCTCCCTACCAGTGAGTTCACATTCACTGCAAGGATCTTGTAAATTGCCTCCATTGGTGTACCCATTATGACTGGAGACATGCTTGACTCTGCAGGAGTGCCAGAATTTGGCCAACCTGCTCCTCTAGCCGAGTCATACGCCTTTCCATGGTGACTTTCCAGTCAGGCGATGGCTCGGGAGCATTTGACACAACAGTTATTGAAACTGGGACCTGTGCCATTTTCAACTGTTGTTGTTGATTTGCCCTCGCCCTCCGACCAGACGCCATACTGGCGAACGTCACTTGAGGGGTGACGAGTATGGCTGCCCCGAGTGGATGTTTCACTGAGGGCTGCTTCTGCAGAGCCATCTTTGTTTTCCGCTCTTGGAATTTAGGGCAACTTCGATAATTTGCGGTGTGCCCCGAATTCCCGCAGAGCACGCATTTGCGTTGATTTTTGTCAACTGTTTCGCCTTGCCCCAGCGAACATTTGTCCGCATTGTGGTTTTCACTACATTTCACGCATCGGGGCTGCATTTGGCAGCTCGACGCGGTATGTCCAAACCTTTGACAGCGATAGCACTGCGGTGTGCCTTCGCTCCGTCTTATACTTTGCCACGTGCAGTGCCAGCAATCTAAATATCGAATTTTGCTCAGATTGTCTAGCTTGCTATTGGGTGTAATATGAACAATGTAGAAGGGTAATTTCCGCCTCTCTCTCTTGGCCTTTGCTGTGGTGAAAGGCTTGACCCCTCCGAACACAAGACCGTCACACACTAGCTCTCTGAGCATTTGGAGAACCTCCTCCGATTCAAGCGGCTGGGGGAGTTTCAACAGAACGGAGCGAAGTTTTTCGCCTTTTGGCGTGAATGAGAAAAACTCCGTCGTCGAAATTTCCAAACACTTTTTAACCTTATTATATTGCTCTACTGTTTTGCAGTGGATCGAAAATTTATTGTTACCATTGCCTTTTTCAATAGTAAAGTTCTCAACACTAATGGCCGTTTTACATGCCTTAGCCGTTTTTGTAGTATCCGTCTTGAACACGTTGATTGGTGGAACTCTGTCCTTTTTTGGGGGGCGCTGCTGTTGTTGTGCTGCTGCTGAAGATTTTGCATTCGGGACTGCAGTTGTTTGGCTATTTCCTGATGTTGCTGGATTTCTTGCTTTAATTTGAGGCTGTGGTTATTGCACTTTTTGTTTCTTTATTTTTTCTGGAGCATGCACTTGTGGTGTGCTCTGTCTTCGTTCAGGTTGCGAGTCTTGTATTCTTCGGCTATTGGCTTCTCGCAGTTCTCTTAGCTCTAGCAAGAGAGCTTTTGTCTTCTCTCTCAACCTGGAGACCTCAGTTTCTTTGTCTTAGATAATTTTCTCGGCCTCATCTTTCGTGCCCGTTGTTGCCAGTGACGCAAAGCTGTTGCTGCTGACCGCGAAAAGCCCTTCGCCACCATCCGACACATAGTCGATGGTTTCATCAACAGTAATGACATCGGCTGCATCTGACGTTGCCGGATTCGTTTCCTGGATTCATTTCCTCATGATTCTGCCGTTGCAACTGTTTAGTCTGCGCGATTATAATTGATGTATTCGACGCACATTTGCTGTTGTGGATGTTTGGAAGATTATTGATTGGAGAATGTTAAATTACATATTACTTCTTATTTTGCTAGACTTGCTGTTATTGTTGTAGTGGGGATAAGTGCAAGCCTTATTATTATTACTACAATAATTAACTTACAGTTTGATAAGCACAAGCTGCCAAGGTTTCGACTTAATTCTGTATCGCATAATCAGTTACATCAACACATGCGTGAATATAAAGATCTGAGTTAACACAACACAACACATTCCTAATACAATGTTCTGTCGTTTGATTTGCAATTGTTTTTTTCATCGACGCATGTGGTTGCCGTAGCGTAGTGGGTAAGTGCGTCAACCGCTACCTCCACCTCTTTCGAGTTGCTGACAACACTCAAAGAGAATCAATTGTCTATGAAAAGCTTCTTTAATTTCGCGGTTCGGAGTCGGCTAAAAATTGTAGGTTCCTTCTGCTCGTGAGAGAACAGTAGCACGCACAACACGAGTACTTGTTGTTGAAGCTAGGCTCTGGTCCCTTGTGGGCTGTAGTGCCATTCAAATATTATTATTATAATGTGGGCAATAGGCTCCATCGAGGACAACGAAAAATGGACAACAAGAAACCTTTGAATACGTTTGTGTCAGATGAAATCCAAAAGTACGTACGAATTAATAACGCGATTATATGTGCGTACGTTGTGAAGGTTGGATAAATCCCTATATATACAAACAGGAATCGTGTGTTTAGGTTTCGTGACTCTTTAATACCTTGTTATACCCGCATGTATTACAGTTAACTTGGACTCAGGAAGTTAATAAAGCATTTCGCTCCTATTGTGAAACCACTCCACAATCTTGTAAAATCTATATTATGTGGGGTAGAAGCATTTCAATTAATGGAAGTTGAATTTTTGCCTCCACCTGTGTTATCCGTGTATGATCCATATGACACCACTGGACTGCAGTGTAATACGAGTAGAATTCGATTCGGAGCAGTGTCGTTCAAACCCAAGATTGTAATACGTTCTACCTACGGAACACGAAAGTCAATATGACAGTTATGAATTAAAAACACTTCCAATAGTATAAAAGTTATCTCACAAAGAGAAACACAAGGGTGGGTTGGTGTCTAAACGCTGTCTCTACCTCGTCAGTGTAGACGTAACGTGTCCATTATAGGTGTTATAACAAGCCACTGTGCTATTGCAGTACATTCCTCCAGGTTGGACATCCCTCACTTCTGACTTCTGCAAGAGCTGCAGTTGCGTGAAAGAAGTTTAAACCACGATTCACGTCTACTGTGAGTGAAAAGCCCTTGCAAAAAGAAGAAGAAGAAATACCTAAGGATTTACTTACTTGGCAATCTAGGTGAACGTATATACTTTAGTGTGGGCACCTCTAAAGGTACATACTTACGGCACACTGGTTTCAATGTAACTAATATGAAACATGACAAATGACAAAATGACAAACAACTCCTTTTGCATCATATTGATGTGACATCAGCTATTTACAGCGGCGGCTTGAGAGGCACAGTATACATGACACAGCCAGAGAGTTTTGTAATAATTGTGTCTGTGTATTAAATGAAGTGGTAGGTGCATCACGGCGTATTAAATATATATGTAAAGCATATAAACAACACATACGCCCTGGTGCACGCGCCCGTATCATGTTACGGACATAGTTTAAGCTTACTGTAAATAGTTAAGTAGTTTTAAGTTTAGAGTTAAGTTAATTATACATAGGCTTAAGTTTAAGTTTAGTTTAGTAAGGATAAGATTAGGTTGGATTAAAAATATAAATGCCTAAGCTTAAATAAATTCTTGGGCTGAATTTTAATAATATTAAAACACAGCCAGTAGGCCAAAAGGCAAAATAAATAGTACCCAGATTAGCTTAGAGTACTCAAGAAGAGGCAATAAGTTAGATTGAGGATCAATGGATTCAATTAGTAAGCTAGTTTTAAGTATTTTTGTCTAGTATATAAGTAGTGAAGATTGAATAATAAAAATGCATTTAAATTCAAAAAATTAAATGAAGTGGACTGTGTCAACGTCAAAGTACTGTATATTTTACAGAGTCTTCGCTAATTAAAGTCGAAGAAAATATCTGTAGTCAATTAAATATTTTTAAGGAATCTGAGAGGTCAATAAGCATTCATCACATGCAGTATACTTCGGATGTTCTTGAATGTCATAGTTGCATGCTGGTCAACATATGTATACACCGCTCAATCTAGGTCCTAGTTTCTGGAGACGCACAGCTTCGTCTTGGAAAAGATGTGAGCCGGGACTATATCAATAGCTGGTAAGAGTTTAAATGTATTTTGCAGTGTCCACGCGTCCGTATACTGTCCATATATAACAATTCAACATTGATTCACATGAGAAGATTCTTATCTTAAAACACTATCTAAGTTAAACTGGCGAGTATGTTAAAACATACAAAGATTCTAAGAGATTTGTTGATGCGGATTTTGTTGTTTTAAGCAGCACTGAGTCTGAACATATGGTTCTCTCTTGAACCAATAAAGAGACAGTCTTTTTACAAAAAATTGTTTTGGAATTGGGAATAACATTAAATAACAATGCAATTCATCTTTTTGATAACAATTTAGGTGAATCCAGACATCCGCTATCACCTTATTCGAACTGCACTGAACTGACCGAAAAAGGTGTCGTTGAAACTAGCAACTATGATGGCAACTCTTAAATGAATATAGCAAAATTGTTATTATGTTCCACAAAGTTCAATGCAAATCCCCTCTATAAATGAAATATTGAAATAAAGACACGTCATCTTTTTTACATTGTACCCAATAAACATACTTGTACCAGAACATCCGATGGAAGTCTTTCCCTTTTACAGCAATACAAACAATAAACCGTATTGTCTCGATAGAGATTTTAGTTGCATTCAGGTGTACGTCGCTACTTTCTTACTCTATTTTTTTCTATAATTTTTTCTTTTGTGGCTAATAACGTCCCTAGAATAAGCCCCTCAGTTATGACTACAGCACCCCAACCCTGGTACGGAGAGTGTTTGCAGCCGGTAATGTCTATGAACGCAGTGTTGAGTGAGGAGGAACCTCGATATTATCGAGGGAGTTGTTGCTTTTAAGTGCAAAATTAGCATATCAAGAACCACCAGGTGCATTACTGTTAGTATCAAAATTACCTCTCTTGCTATTTCGATTTGAACTATTTCTTTAAGGGACTTCCACTTCTCAGATTAAAATAAATTTATTTTTTTCTACTTACTATACTGTCTGTTTGTTCTTTCAATTATTCTCTCTCCCTCTCTCTCTCTCTCTTTCTCTCCTTTTTTGTACATATATATTCGTTTTGTACTGTTGTCAATCATTTTCATTTCATTTCATTTCGCTTATTTATTTTTACGTAAATACTACAAGATATAATATCTTATTTAAGTATTGAGAATAAGTTTACAATATATCATTGAATGACTCATGAACATTAGAAAAAAGTTTAAGATAACATAAATATAATAAATAGCAATAAGTTATAATTCATTAGTTTAAGTTATGTTTGGGTTGACACATGTAAGAGTAGATTCTTCTGAAAAACAGTTGATGAAGTTGTTCTCTGCAATGCGGCTGGTAAATTATTCCACAGCCGTATAGCTGAGACAAGGAAGGAACGCTCTGCTACTGTGTGCATAAAACGAGGAAAGATTAAATATACACCTCAACGACATTGAGCAAAATTAATCATATCCTTGAGGTACAATGACATTTAAGGTATATAATTTTGTGTAACTGTGAGAGAATTCTGAAATCACGGTATTGATTCAACTCTATACCTAGTAATATAGTTTTAAACTGGCTGACACTAGCGTATCTAGGGAGATTTAAAACGTAACGGAGACAGTAATTGAACGCGACGTTAAGTTTACGATTACACATGTAGTCTAAGCAAGGATATACACAAAAATTAAACGTAAAGAAAGGCATTATGAGGCTTTTTATCAATCTGATTTTCATATCAGGATTGAGAAGATAAGTTGAGTACCTTAGGCTACGTAACCCAAAGTAAATTCTTTTCACACTTTCTGAAATAGCATCACAACAGGAAAGTGACTTATTTATAACAAAGCCAAGGTACTTTACCTTATCAACATACTCTATAATGTCACCGTTTAAGACAATAGACCTATGTTAATAACATTGTTAGTACAAAGCATCGCAAGAGTTTTTTGTGTGTTTAGTCGTAGTTTGTTCTGCTGTGACCATGCTTGTATTCTACGCAAGTCATCATTGACTGTTGAAACACCTGCAGATATTGAGTTTTTACTACAAGACATATAAATACAAACATTATCAGCATACATAGGCACGTTACAATTGGACACAACTTGAGGCAAGTCATTGAAAAATAGGGAAAACAATAACGGTCCAAATACCTATCCTTGAGGAACGCCACAATTGACAACATACATATCAGATATACCAACAGATGTTACAATGGGCAATGAACGGTCCTTTAAATATTTAGCTATTACATTGATTGCAGAGAGTCCGAATTTAAAATTTTCTTTCAGTTTAGTCAGTAAGATTGAATGATCAATAGAGTCAAACGCTTTAGTGAAATCTAAAAGTATTAACTGAAACCACACTGATAAGGACCAATCAGGTTGTTGACAAACGGTTTCAGGCTTTCACACAGTACGGCAGAAAGGATCTTGTATGCGATGTTAAGGAGACTTATCCCTCGATAGTTGGCGCAGTCGAAGGGGTCTCCTTTCTTGTGGACCGGACAGACGACGCTGAGATTCCACTCATCGGGCATGCTTTCCTCCGACCACATCTTACAGATGAGCTGGTGCATGCGCCCAACCAGGTCATCCCCAGCTGCTTTAAACAGTTCTGCGGACAGTCCATCCGCTCCAGCAGCTTTATTTGACTTCAGTCTCGATATTGCTATCTTGACCTCGTCGAGGTCGGGGGGCGGAATTCTTGTCCATCATCGTCCAAATTAAGTGGAACATTCTGCCTAACAGCGGGATTTGGGCCGTCATCGCCGTTTAAGAGTCTGCAGAAATGATCTTTCCAGATTCTCAGAAACGATTGCGACTCTACTACTAGGTTTCCGTTTTGGTCCCGGCAGGCTTCGGTCCGAACCCTGTATCCACCGGATAGCTGTTTCACCTTTCGGTAAAACTTTCGGACTTCATTCCTGCCATAACATCTCTCCATCTCTTCGACCGCGCGCTTCTCATGCTCTCTCTTTTTCCTTCTGAGAAGCCAGTTCTCTTCCCTTCTTTTCTGTTCGTAGAGCTCACGAACAGCTCTCGTTGTCCGATGCAGCGTTGCCCGGTAGGCCGCCTGTTTGGCTGCATGTGCCTGCCTGCACTCGTCGTCAAACCATGGGTTCCTTCTAGGTGGTGGCGTGAAACCCAGCAGTGGCAGCTTCTTTGATGGCTTTTTGACAACGTTTCCATTCTTCTTCTGTTGTTAGTGCAGGCAGCGTCGAACTTTGGGAGAGTTTCAGGGAGACTCGGTCGGCAAAGATCCCAGCTACCTGTTGCGATTGTAGCTTTCCGACGTCAAACAGTTTCGGTCTATCTCGACTCCGTTGTTCTCTCGATATCCGGGTTCTTACCTTGGCTACAACAAGGTGATGATCCGAGTCGATGTTAGCGCCTCGGAATGTTCGGACATCGAGAATGTTGGAGGAGTGTCTGACGTCGATCGCAACGTGATCAATCTGGTTGACGGTTGATTGATCAGGGGATCGCCAGGTTCCTTTATGAATGTTGCGATGTGGGAACCGCGTACTGCTCACAGAGAGGTTCCGCCCCGCGGCGAAGTCCAGCAGCCTGAGTCCGTTTCCGAAAGTCGTGTTGTGCAGGCTGTGTTTCCCGATGACGCAAGCAAAGATGTCCTCTTTCCCCAGCTGAGCATTAAAATCTCCTAGAACGATCTTGGTTTCATAGCTGGGGCATCGATCGTATGTCCTTTCTAGGAGATCATAGAACTCATCCTTGGTGTTGTCATCCTTCTCTCTCGTGAGCGCATATCAGGCTGATGTTCCCGAATTTAGCCTTAATGCGGATTGTCATGAGGCGTTCGCTTGCGGGATCGTAGCTTATGACTTTTTGCCTAAGTCTGCCTCGAACAACAAATCCGCATCCGAATAGGCGCTGCCTTCTCTCCCTGAAGCAGTCGCTGTAGTAAATGTCGCAGTTCTTCATATTCTTTTTGTCCGGCCCATCCCACCGCACTTCCTGGATGGCGGTGATATCTGCTTTGTAGCAGTCAAGGGCCTCCGCAAGTTGTTCGGCTGGTACGCAAGTCAGTTGTCACTTTTATAACAGCAGATTCACAGCCATTTTTTGTCTGAAGCCTGACTGCCATTTTGAGAGTAGACCCTTTGTATTAATAAAATACTGTATCTAACTAGATATTATGTTTTAAAAAACTTTTGCAATATATGGTAAGATACTAATGGGTGGTCCGATGGTCTTGAAGGGTTAGTTTTCTTAGGGACAGGTATAACTTTTGCTCTTTTCCACTGGCTTGGGAAACTACAACTATAAATACACACATTAAATATATGACTAACGTAAGAGTCAATGGTAATATATATACCATCAACACCTTGCGCGTTTGATTTGACAGAACGAAACGCATTCAGAATATCAAACATGTCCACACATTGAAAAACAAATAAGTCTTCATCGTCAGTTGTTGTAAACTCAATGTCATTACAACTTAAGGTATCAGATACGTAAAAGTCTTTCATCACATTTCGGTCTATATCACAGTTATGTATGTTTTGGTTGTTAATCATACCCATCTCTCTAATATTTTTCCAAAGCTGTTTAGAATTCAAAGAAGGATTAATTTTGTCAAAAAGATAATTATGCTTTGAATTACGTATCAAGGAAGTTACTTTATTTCTAGCTGTTTTGTATTTTCGTTTGTTATATTCTGTCGGATTACGTTTATATCGCCGGAAGAATTGTTCTCTCTCTTTTATGCTTGATTTAATGTCATTATTGTACTTTTGTTTTCGACTGTTTTTGTGAGTAGAGGAACATATGCTTCATATAGTCTTAAAACAAAATTATCGAATAAAGCTATCTTATCATCAATTTCTGTCAAGTAAAAGATATCAGACCAACTTAGCATCGCTATACTACTTTGGAGACCAGAAATATCTGTGTCACGAAATGATCTAAAGCTAATCAGTTTATTATTATCACGATTAGATACATAAAAATCGAATGACCAAAAAATGAAGTCATGTATAAAATCCGATGTTGGTCTGAACAGATCATTTCCAAGAATTTTATTTGGGGAAGTTGTCAGAAATATGTCAATTAATGATGGATTTCTCACAGATTGGAAGCATGTAGGCATATCAATCGGTTGTACAATCATTCGACAACCATCCAGATTTCCTTCAAAAAGGATACATCCTTAATAAATTAAAGGGTTCCATTACATTCTTCCATAACCTTCATATGGTATATTCTGGCAGCCTTTTCACTCTTATAGTTAGTAATTTTATCTAACTTTTCCCTAAATACATAACGACTTTCTATTTATCTTTAAATAATTACTCACTTCTATCTAAAATTAACTGTGTCCCTGCTACTGCAAAGTAGTGTTCCTATCAGAAACTTAAACTTTTGGTCAACTGTAAGTTCCAATATATGATTTCTGCGCACATTTGGTATATTTCGTAAAAGCACCTATGACCAAGTAAATATATATGAATGTTTTACTATTTCTTAACGAAATCTGTCCAAAATGGTCAAGGTAAATCATGTGGAATGCTTCCTCGGGGAATATTATATAAAAATCACCTGATTCATTCATAAGCCTCACACATTTTAACCAATGTGAGTTAAATAATGAATGTGTGTATGTATGAGCAACCTCTCTTCATGTCAACAACATGTCAATTTACTATGAATACAGGGCTGCGAAAAAAAATTGGGAATGCATGAGTGCGAATAGTATCGAAAAGACAACTGATCAAGTCAAATACTCTCAAATGCAGTATACTCAGCCAATGAGATCAAAGTAAACGTGAAACCCCTAAACAACCTGATTTATTTTTGAAATAGCTGTTCCATTGGGCGGGACGAATCTGTCGTTGAATCCAAAACAAAAATTGAGGGAATGCTTTCTAGGATTGTCTGTGCGCCTAATACCTAATATTTTTAACTGTCAGCCATAGCCAACTTGATATTAGTTGGAATTCAAGAAAACACCTTATTTGCCATTATGGTCGTACCGGGTGTCTACTGGATTCGTTTCTTCATGATTCTGCCGTTGTTACTGTTTAGTCTGCGCGATTATAATTGATTTAGTCTATGCGCAATTGAAGAATGTTAAATGACATGTTACTTTTTATTTTGCTAGACTTGCTGTTATTGTTGTAGTGGGAATAAGTGCAAGCCTTATTATTATTACTACAATAATTAACTTACAGTTTGATAAGCACAAGCTGCCAAGGTTTCGACTTAATTCTGTATCGCATAATCTGTTACATCAGCACATGCGTGAATATAAAGATCTGAGTTAACACAACACAACACATTCCTAATACAATGTTCAGTCGTTTGATTTGCAATTGTTTATTTTATCGACGCATGTGGTTGCCGTGGCGTAGTGGGTAAGTGCGTCGACCGCTACGCAGAAAGTCTAGGTTCGATTCCCGGACGGGACACCCCGCATTTTCTCAAGGCACCACCTCATTCGAGTTTCTGACAAGCCTCTGAAATTTCGCCGTTCGGAGTCGGCTAAAAATTGTAGGTCCCTTCTACTCGTGAGAGAACAGTAGCACGCACAGCACGAGTAGTTGTTGTAGAAGCTAAGCCCTGGTCCCTTGTGGGCTGTAGTGCCATTCAAATATTATTATTATTATTATTATTATGTGGGCAATAGGCTCCATCGAGGACAACAAAAAGGGAGAACAAGAAACATTTTCATACGTTTGTGTCAGATGAAATCCAAAAGTACCTACGAATTAATAACACGATTATATGTGCGTACGTTATGAAGGTTGGGTAAATGTTCATTTTTACAAACACGAATCGTGTGTTTAGGTTTCGTGACTTGTTATATCCGCATGTATTATAGTTAACTTAAACTCATGAGGTTAATAAAGCATTTTGCCCCTATTGCGAAACCACTACACAATCTTGTGAAATCTATGTTATGTGAATAGTAGAGTTGAATTATTGGCTCCACCTGTGTTATCCGTGTATGATCCATATGACACCACTGAATTGCAGTGTAATACGAGTAGCATTCGATTCGGAGCAGTGTTGTTCAAACGCAAGATTGTAATTTGTTCTACCTACGGAACAGGAAAGTCAATATGACAGTTATGAATTAAAAACACTTCCAATAGTATAAAAGTTATCTCACAAAGAGAAACACAAGGGTGGGTGGATGTCTAAACGCTGTCTCTACCTCGTCAGTGTAGACGTAACGTGTCCATTATAGGTATTATAACAAGCCACTGTGCTATTGCAGTACATTCCTCCAGGTTGGACATCTCTCTACTGTGAGTGAAAAGCCCTTGCAAATAGAAGAAGAAGAAATACCTAAGGATTTACTTACTTGGCAATCTAGGTGACATTATCTACTTTAGTGTGGGCACCTCTTAGGTTACATACTTAACGCACACTGGTTTCAATGTAACGAATATGAAAAATGACATATGACAAAATGACAAACATTCATTCTCATTGCAAATCTTACAGAATCTTCGCTAATTAAAGTCGAAGAAAATATCTGTAGTCAATTAAATATTTTTAAGGAATCTGAGAGGTCAATAAGCGTACATCACGGACAGTATATTTTGCATGTTCTTGAATGTCATCGTTGCATGCTGGCCAACATATGTGTACACCGCTCAATCCAGGTCCTAGTTTCCGGAGACGCGCAGCTTCGTCTTGGAAAAGATGTGAGCCGGGACTTTAAGAGTTTAACTGTATCTTGCAGTGTCCACGCGTCTGTATACTGTCCATATATAACAATTCAACAATAATTCACATGAGAAGAATTCACTATCTAAGTTAACCTTGCGAGTATGTTAAAACATTCAAAGATCCTAGGAGATTTGTTGATGCGGATTCTGTTGTTTTAAGCAGCACTGAGTCTGAACATATGGTTCTCTCTTGAACCAATAAAGAGACAGTCTTTTTACAAAAAATTGTTTTGGAATTGGGAATAACATTAAATAACAATGCAATTCATCTTTTTGATAACAATTTAGGTGAATCCAGACATCCGCTATCACCTTATTCGAACTGCACTGAACTGACCGAAAAAGGTGTCATTGAAACTAGCTATTATGATGGCAACTCCACTAAGTTCCACAAAGTTCAATGCAAATGCGTTATAAATGAAATATTGAAATAAAGACACGTAATCTTTTTTTACATTGTACCCGATAAAGTTACTTGTACGAGAACACCCGATGGAAGCCTTTTCCTTTTACAGCAATACACACGATAAACCATATTGTCTCGATATAGATTTTAGTTACATTTAGGTGTACGTCGCTACTTTCTTACTCTATTTTTTTTTCTATAATTTTTTCTTTTGTGGCTAATAACGTCCCTAGAATAAGCCCCTCCGTTATGGCTACAGCACCCTACAACCTTCCTGGTACGTGTTGAGTGTTGAGTGAGGAGGAACCTCGATATTATAGAGCGAGTTGTTACTACTAAGTGCAAAATTAGCATATCGAGAACTACCAGGTGCATTACTGTTAGTATCAAATTTAGCTTTCTTCCTATTTCGATTTGAACTATTTCTTTAAGGGACTTCCACTTCTCACATTAAAATAAATTTATTTTTTTTTTTCTACTTACGAGTACTGTACTGTCTGTTCGTTCTTTCAATTATTCTCTCTCTCTCGCTCTCTCCCTCTCTTTCTCTCCTTTTTTGTACATATATTCTCGTTTTATACTGTTGTCAATCGGTCGTACAATCATTCGACAACCATCCAGACTTCCTACAGGAAGGATACATTCTTCATAAATCAAAGGGTTCGATTACATTCTTCCATATACTGTTACGGTAGCCTTTTCCTGAAATAGGTAAGGAGATAATAAGAACTCTAGGAAAGAAGATAAATAAATCCATGACCTGTGTCCAACAATCCCATCGTCCAATGTTAGCCTTCCTATGATCTGAAAAAAAAACAAATAAATCCTTGAAGTATCCCCTTGTTTTGAGCGTTCACCTGCCTGTGAGTTTTCCTACAATAATCATCCTCCCCATCCATCTGTCGTATCCCTAAAAAAGAAAAAAAAAAGAAAAATTAGTAAGTAGGAAAAACCATCTAGTGATATAAGGAAGTGACTTACCAAAACAATACACGCGGTTGAGAACTAAATTGACACATGCAAAAATAGACGAGACCAAAGACTACAGACCAAAAAGAGACAACACTTCCAGGCTGGAACACAATAGACGATCGGGGTGGGGAAAAAGCCCGAGATCGAGAAGAAAACAAGACACAGGGAGGACAAAGAACAGAGAAAAACACAAAGGATTCAGTTGCGAGAAGATCGAGGAAAAGTGGAAGTTTTTCGGGCGTCGGAAAAAAAATTGAATTCAACTTGTGAATTACATAAAACAACAAAAAAAAGGATAGAAATATAAAGTGCGCAAGACAAAAAAAGTGCCGTGCAAAAAAAAAGGAAAAAAGAAACAAAAGCCAAAACAAAAATAAAACATCTTCGGGAATCCCCAGTGACTGGGATTCGAAAGCCCCATCAAATACATTCACGCATTTATAAAAAACATTGACAAGTGCAGTGGTGTTTTTTTTGTTTTTTTTTATTTTTACGCACACGCCAAAGGCAAAGGCGTAGAAAAAACTAAAATAAGTGACATATATATATATATATATAAATATATATATATATAGTATATAGTTATATATTCGGCCATACAACCCGCTTCCTCGCTGCCGTGCAGACATACCAAACGTACAAAAACAACGATCGGCATCTTGAGCCGGGAAAGAAAGACACAGTGGAGTGCCGGATTATCGAGGGATTCGCCGTTCCAGTTGCCGCTTCAACCGTTTTTTTAGTAGTTTGCTATAAGTTTTCTTGGTTTATTTGTGGTCGCCGTGGCGCAGCGGTAAGTGCATCGACTGCGGCGCAGAAAGTCTGGGTTCGATTCCCGGACGGGACACCTAGCATTTTTTCGAGTTGCTGACAACACTCAGCTTCTCAAATCTTGCCGTTCGGAACCGGCAAAAAACGGTAGGTCCCTTCAATTCGTGAAGAACAATAGCATTAGTAGTATGTTGTAGAAGCTAGGCCCTGGTCCGTTATGGGCTGTAGTGCCACTCAATTATTATTATTATTATTATTATTTCTTGGTTTATTTGTGAATTTTGTTAAGAAATATATTTATGAATTATTGTTGTAAAACCTTTTTTTTTTTATAAGTATAAAGTCCTGGCTGACAGGAGAAGTGTTGTGAGTGTCCGGGAAAAGAGGGCTGACACCCCACACTTTCGCGATTATAATTATATTTCACAGGGCCGTCTTCACCACCGTGCTGCGCGCAGGACGCCGTGGGACCGCATAAAAGTGAGTTTGCGGGTTTCGAGTTTTTGGAAACCCCTTTGTGTGGTGTGTCGTCCCGTAGCCTTCGGCCAGGGTTAGAACCCCAGCCCTATAATTTGCTTTGCTTTTCTTTTTATACTTTAGTTCTATTAGATTTACTTTGTTTTTTTTAAATTTGAAGCAAATTTCGTTTTTTTTTTTTTATTTAAATAATATTTAATTACTTTATTTACCGAATTAAAATTAAAATTGCATACGTTTAGGGGCGGGTATAGATTTTTTTATTCCAATAGATGAATTTTTTGTATTAGGAAAACATAAAATTGAGGTTTTTATTTATTTATGATGGAGTAGTTTGGTCTTTGCCGGGTGTGTGTGTAGGATGAAAGGAAGGCCGTCCTTCTTGGAGTAGCAGACGGGGTGGAATGGTGTGTCGTGGCTAACGTCTCCGCCAAGGGGCTATCTCTCGTAGAATCGCCAAGAGAGATAGCAGAGGTCATGCCAACTCTGACATGAGGGGTGGGATGGCGATTTGTGCCAATAACATCAGGCACTCGTGGGTTCTTAACGAACCCTTATAAGGAAATGACTCTGGAAGGTCCGTCTCGTAGTAGGGTGAGGTCAGGTAGTTGTAAGTTAGTGTAGGTCTAGAGTAGGCTTAGTTTTAAGAAAAGTAGATTAGTTTGGGTTTAAGTTAGGATAGTCAGCTTAGCTCCGCGAACGACCTTCCGGCCTTGTTTAGTGGTAAGAACAAAGGCTAGAACACCCTTCTTTTCTATCCGTCCCCCCTTTTCCTTTCCTACGTTAGATGTCTGTCCTCTGTCAGGTTAGGGTATAAGGCTTTCTCACTCTTCACAACCTTTTCTTCCTCTTTCCTTCTATCTCCCCCTAGCTAGTTTAGGCACGAATTTTTTTGTGTGCAATGGGTGATGTGCGTGTGAGGGGGACAAGAACCACCCCGTCCGACGAGCTGAGCCGAGCAACCGCAAGCGTGCCGTCGTCCTCCTCCTCCTCATCATAGCTACCCCTGTAGCAACCCACATGCAACAAAATGGCGCCCAACGTCTCAGAACTTATCGTGGACCTCCACGATAACGTCGAGACATCAATCAGGCTAAAGGCCAATTCTGTCTTCAAGAGGATGAGTTTCTCTTCTTGTCCGAAGCTCATCGCCTTGGATTCAGAATAGCCAGTCCGTCCGATTAGGTTAATTTTTACAACAACGCATCAACATTTTATCCCCTCTAGTGTTCTAAGCCGTCAATGTTCCTTAAACTGAGCATTGGCCGAAGGCGGCTGTCCAATCTCTAGGCTTCGGCCAGAAGATCTCGTGAGGTAGCCAGAGGTTTATGGGAAGTCAGGGAACGGAGGCGTGGACACCAAGTTTAGAAGCTCGGCTCGTGCAGGAGCGGTCAACATCCACATCCCGGCCAGCCTTTAGAACGGTCGAGACTGTTCAAAGTTGTGGAAGGGGTAGCGGAGTTGACTTCCGCACTTCGTTGGGAATCCGCGATGTTAGTCACGGTGGTTCGAAACGCTCACCAGTCAAGGTAATGCACCCAGGAATGGTACTGGATAACCAACCCATACACCAACACACACAAAGGCAGATAATAAATACTTAAAAGTACACACACATATAAAGAGGTTAAAAAAAAAAAAAAAAAAAAAAAAACGTTATATATAATTATATTAAGACTTAATGATAATAATTAAGACTTGGGATTATTAATACACATATACACTATACAAATTACAAAACAAAAAAAAAAAAAATAAAAACACTAACATGAACAGGCAACACGACCAGAGGGGACTCAGAATCAGAAGAACCCGGCACCGGCGCAGTCCCTCGAGCAACAGGCGCGATTCCGAGAATGGCACAGGATCCAGGACAGTTGGCAGTGACAACCCGACCACCGACGCAACGGTACACGAGACTGGTGGTAAGGGAAGGACGGTACCAACTGACGGATCAGGAAAGAGAGCCACCGGAAGATATTTACCCGGACGAGCACCGAAGGGATCACTCTCACTCTCCCACAGACAGACAGAGACAAACACGACCGGAGGTACCACGGCCCATCCGCCACTTGTGGGAGGATGAGGCGGCGGGACAAGCCCTCCCCAGACAAAGACAAGACATAGGACCAGGACGTACGGACCAAGGGGGTAGTGAAGGGAGTCCAGGCGGTGCAAGGGCTTTGGACGAAGCTGGCGGCTCTCATTCCAAGGACAAGGACATGCTGACTCAACGGACGGAGGATCCCCTATACCGTCAGTTCCAGGAGATGCTCTCTACGGCGGTAGGAGGCAGCCAAAAGGAGATGCTGACTGTGATAAACAGCAACATGGCCCAGATGGCTTCCATGATGGGAACGTGTCGCCACCAGTTCAGCCTGCTCGCTGCTAGGTTGGACAGACTAGAAACGTCCCCATCCCATCGTAGAGAGCCACCTCCTGCACGCGGACGCGACTTACTGTGGACGGAGACGCGACACTCGACCGCGACAGGACAGACCATGCGGCAAGAGGAAGAAACGGGTAAAACCTGGCAATATTCGGCGGCTCCCCAAAGGACGAAAGTTGATGTGCACAAGTGGGGAGTCAAGTTCGACGACACGAATTGGACAATGTTGGTGGACAGCTTCATCTTTAGAATAGAGATGTTGATGGAGAAAAACGGACTGTCCACCGAACAGCTATTTACGAACTTCCACCATCTATTGACGGGCCCTGCGGAACAGTGGTATTGGCAGATCATGGAATAGACGCAGGGCGACGAATACTTTAATTACAACGATTTGAAGGCTGAACTCCTACGCCAGTTCAAGGATGATCGGAGAGACCATGAGATACTCCGAGACATAATGGAGAGAAGACAACGACCCCAAGAGACCTTCGACGAGTTTTACGCGGACATCAGAAGCATGATCCTCAGGATGAAGAACAGACCACAAGAGAAGGATCTAGTCGCGATGTTGAGGCAAAACCTTAAGGACAGAATAGCGACGCTGATCTTCGGATGCAAAATAGATAGCATCCGGGATCTGAGAGACGAATGTACGAGAGCTGAGAAGCACCTGATGTCCAGGGAGAATAGATTTAGAAGGGGGGTTAGGCAACAGACGAAGAGGAGCGCGAGATAGCTGCACTACAGCCCAGACGACCAACGCGACCGACAGACAAGACTCCAACGAACAGAATAGCTAGGACAACGGACAAAGACGAACGAACACGACAGGACGAACACGCGCCGGGTCAGAGTACAGCTACCGCTCCCAACGTCTGTACGTCGCCGTTCCATACCCCGACCTGCTTCACCTGCGTGCAGGGCAGTATATCTTTCAACTGTGCAGCCTGTCAGAAAACGGGAGAGTTGGCGGATCGACCGGGACAAATCCGTCAACGAAGAAGGAAGTCCCGGAAGCGAAGCACCTCCCGTGAGAATCCTGACAAGACCTGACGACGGGAAGACTCATCTGGGAAAAACAACACCTCAACGCAAGAGTCTTCACCAGAGGCTGCAGGAGTATGAAGAAGCTCGGCGTAGGATATTTGGGGAGGAAGTGACGACTGTGCTGAAAAAGCACAGGAATTTTAACAAAATAAAAAGGCTTAGGAAAAAATGTGCAATAGCTAGAGGACAAAAGAAAAAAGTATCAGAAACGGTTATAAGTGTAAATGACGACAACAGGCCCTTTGCGAAAATCAAGATTGATGGAGAGGAGATGTTGGGTCTGTTGGATAGCGGAGCCTCAGTGACGTGCTTGGGAAAGGGAGCACAAGATTTCATACGGAGACACGAGATTCAACTCAAGAAACTGAATCTTGAAGTAAAGACAGCGGACGGAAGCCACCAAAACATCGGGGGACGATTCAAGACACAGGTCTCTTGGGGAGAAAAATCACAAGAAATGGACATTTACGTAGTTCCGAGCTTCCAACAAGAACTTTACTTAGGGGTGGACTTTTGGAGCGCGTTTAAGGTTGCTCCTAACATTGTCGCAGAAGTGGACATTCCGTCACCGTCGGGCACTTGTAACCCACAACAGGTACTCTCCCCAGAGCAGGCCAAGCGGCTGGAGGAAATCAAGCTACGGTTTCCGTCCTTCACTTTGATGGGATTGGGAAAGACTAGCCTCGAAGAACATATAATTGAGGTGGAAGACGAAAAGATACCCATCAAACAGAGGCATTACCCAATCTCTCCAGTGATACAGAAACTCCTATACGACGAGCTCGATAAGATGCTCTCGTTGGGAGTTATTGAGGAAAGTAACAGTGCTTGGAGTTCTCCAGTTGTATTGGTTCGCAAGCCTGGGAAAAATAGGTTGCGTCTGGATTCACGAAAAGTGAATTCAGTAACAAAGAAAGACGCTTACCCTCTTCCTCACATTGAGGGTTTCCTCAGCAGGCTACAGGAGACTCGCTACATCTCCGATGTAGACCTTAAAAACGCTTTCTGGCAGATCCCTCTGGAGCCCAAGTCAAGAGAGAAGATGGCTTTCACTGTTTCTGGACGGCCGTTATACCAGTTCACGGTGATGCCGTTCGGACTGTGTAACGCCGCCCAGAGAATGTGTAGGCTGATGGACAAGGTCATACCCTTTCGGTTGAAAGAGAATGTCTTTGTCTATCTCGATGACCTCTTGGTGTGTTCTCCAGATTTTGAATCGCACGCCAAACTTCTCGGAGAAGTAGCAGCTTGCCTAAGGAATGCTGGACTGACCATCAATGTGGAGAAGAGTAAGTTCTGCTATAAAGAGATAAAGTACCTGGATTATATCGTTGGAGATGGATGTCTACGTACAGATCCTGACAAGGTGTCGGCGGTCGAGAACTTCCCAGTTCCGAAGACTCCCAAGCAACTCCGCCGGTTTTTAGGGACGACGGGATGGTATAGGTGCTTTATACCAAATTTTGCGTCTATAACAGCCCCCATGACCGACTATTTGAAAAAAGGCAAGACGTTTCTGATGACAGACGAGGCGCTTAACGCGTTTGATGTCCTCAAAAAAACTTTGGTGTCCGCACCAATACTCACAAGCCCAGACTTTAAGAAACGCTTCTACATACAGTGTGACGCATCAACGACAGGCGTCGGAAGCGTGCTCTTCCAAATGGATGCGGGGAATAACGAGCGACCGATAGCATTCATGTCCCAGAAACTTAATCCCGCCCAGCGGAATTATAGCGTGACGGAACTTGAGTGCTATGCGGCCGTTCTGTCGGTAAAGAAGTTCAGGGCTTATGTAGAGGGTTTGCCTTTTACTATCATTACCGATCATGAAAGCTTGAAGTGGTTGATGACGCAGAAGGATCTATCTGGTCGTCTGGCCAGATGGAGTCTGAAGCTCCAAGCCTTCGACTTCGTGATCGAGCATAGAAAGGGTGTCCAAAATGTAGTCCCTGATACTCTCTCACGTGTCCATATGGAGGAGCTCGCATCCAAACAGGCGATGGAAGTTGACTTTGACTCTCCATATTTCGCTACAACGGAATATGAGAAGTTAAAGAAGACAATAACGAACAACGAGACCAAACTGCCAGACTTGTGCGTTTCTGATGGGTTTGTATACAGACGAACCGACTTACGAACCGGGGACTTAATTCAGGACGACATGGCATGGAAGCTCTGGATACCGACGGAGTTGCGTGAGAGCCTTTTGGAGGCTGCACATAATGCACCATCTGCGGGACACGGGGGCGTCCATAAGACTTTGTCTAAATTAAGACAAAAGTATTATTGGCCAGGCATGGTCACCGACGTGCAGGACTGGGTCAAGTCCTGCGAGATATGCAAAATGAACAAGGCCCCTAATCAGATTTCTCGGCCGCCGATGGGCAAACAGACTGTTACGGAGCGGCCTTTTCAGCGTCTCTATATCGACTTTCTAGGACCATACCCGAGGACGAAGACTGGACATACACACATATTTATGGTCCTAGACCACTTTAGAAAATTCATTTTCGTTAAACCCTTGAGGAAGGCAACGGCAGCGGAGGTAGTTAGGTATCTGGAAGAAGGTGTATTTCAGATCTTCGGTGTACCTGAGTAAATACATTCAGACAACGGTAAGCAATTCGTCTCCGGCTTCTTAAAACGTTACGGAGTCAAACATGTTCGCACCGCGTCTTACTCTCCTCAGGCAAATGCGTCGGAACGTGTGAACCGGTCGATTTTGGCTAAACTGCGGTCATATATCGACGGGGATCAACGAAACTGGGACCTTCATTTGAGTGACGCGGCATTTTCCCTGAGAAGTGTAACGCACGATGCGACCAGGTTTGAACCATATTACGTGGTATTCGGTACACCGATGATACAGCACGGACAAGCTTATGAAGTGTTCCGGAAGCTGGACATGTTAAAAGATACCGAGCTAGCGAACATGACTAGGGCGGACAAATTAGACCTAGTGAGGAGAAGAGTGTTTGACAACCTTAGGCTGGCTCACCAGAAGGGGACGAAAATATACAACACTAGAAGTAGAGACGTGACCTATAAAGTAGGGCAGATAGTTTACAGACGCAACTTCAGACAGAGCAACTTACTGGACAAGTACAACGCTAAGCTCGGTCCTAAATTCCTTAAAGGGATTATACTCGGCACTAAGGGCACTTGCCTCTACGAGGTCATCAATTTACAAGGGGAGGAAATAGGGACATTCCACGCTAAGGACCTTCATACATAGGAGAGGGATTAGACTGATGATTGACGCACTCTAGCTGGCCGTTGCTGGATTATGCTAGGTAAGGTAGCAATAGGTTATTTATTTATTTATTTAATTTTGGTAGTATAGGTAGAGTTACATATATTTATTTATTTATTTATTATATAGAATATTTATTTTTTTTTGGTTATATTCAACTGTGATATTGGGTTACGTATACGTCCCAGTTGTAAGGGTGAGGACAGCAGATCGTGCCCATTCCGAAAACACTCGCAACTTGGGAAGGTGATATAAACTGTGATATTTTTATTATTAGTTTAAGCTAGGTATAAAACTAAGGCCCGGCAATCCCAGTCGGAATAACATGAGACTCATGGCGTGGGCCCTTGCCACACGTTATAAGAGTGAATAATAGGGAAATTTCAGGAAAGGGCTTCCTTTCTTTTACGAGGCCGGTTTACTCACGGCCACTCATTAACCGTCGTCGAGCCTGTTACGGTAGCCTTTTCCTGAAATAGGTAAGGAGATAATAAGAACTTTAGGAAAGAAGATAAACAAATCCATGACCTGTGTCCAACAATCCCATCGTCCAATATTAGCCTTCCTATGATCTGAAAAAAAAAACAAATAAATCCTTGAAGTATCCCCTTGTTTTGAGCGATCACCTACCTGTGTGTTTTCCTACAATAATCATCCTCCCCATCCATCTGTCGCATCCCTAAAAAAGAAAAAAAAAAAAGAAAAATTAGTAAGTAGGAAAAACCATCTAGTGATATAAGGAAGTGACTTACCAAAACAATACACGCGGTTGACAACTAAATTGACACATGTAAAAATAGACGAGACCAAAGACTACAGACCAAAAAGAGACAACACTTCCAGGCTGGAACAAAATAGATGATCGGGGTGGGGAAAAAGCCCGAGATCGAGAAGAAAACAAGACACAGGGAGGACAAAGAACAGAGAAAAAAACAAAGGATTCGGTTGCGAGAAGATCGAGGAAAAGTGGAAGTTTTTCGGGCGTCGGAAAAAAAAATTTAATTCAATTTGTCAATTACATAAAACAAAAAAAAAAAAAACAGGATAAGAATATAAAGTGCACAAGACAAAAAAAGTGCCGTGCCAAAAAAAGGAAAAAAGAAACAAAAGCCAAAACAAAAATAAAACATCTTTTTTTTGTTTTTTTTATTTTTGCGCACACGCCAAAGGCAAAGGTGTAGAAAAAAATAAAATAAGTGACATATATATATATATATATATATATAAAGTTATATATTCGGCCATACAACCCGCTTCCTCGCTGCCGTGCAGACATACCAAACGTACAAAAACAACGATCGGGATCTTGAGCCGGGAAAGAAAGACACAGTGGAGTGCCGGATTATCGAGGGATTCGCCGTTCCAGTTGTCGCTTCAACCGTTTTTTTTTTAGTAGTTTGCTATAAGTTTTCTTGGTTTATTTGTGAATTTTGTTAAGAATTATATTTATGAATTATTGTTGTAAAACCTTTTTTTTATAAGTATAAAGTCCTGGCTGACAGGAGAAGTGTTGTGAGTGTCCGGGAGAAGAGGGCTGAGACCCCACACTTTCGCGATTATAATTATATTTCACAGGGCCGTCTTCACCGCCGTGCTGCGCGCAGGACGCCCTGGGACCGCATAAAAGTGAGTTTGCGGGTTTCGAGTTATTGGAAACCCGTTTGTGTGGTATGTCGTCCCGTAGCCTTCGGCCAGGGTTAGAACCCCAGCCCTATAATTTGTTTTGCTTTTCTTTTTATACTTTAGTTCTATTAGATTTACTTTGTTTTTTTTTACAAATGCAAATTTCGTTTTTTTTTATGTAAATAATATTTAATTACTTTATTTACCGAATTAAAATTAAAAATAAAATTGCATACGTTTAGGGGCGGGTTTAATTTGTATAGATTTTTTTATTCCAATAAATGAATTTTTTGTATTAGGAAAACTTAAAATTGAGGTTTTTATTTATTTATGATGGAGTAGTTTGGTCTTTGCCGGGTGTGTGTGTGGGATGAAGGGAAGGTCGCCCTTCTTGGAGTAGCAGACGGCTCGGAGCGTTGTGCCGTAGCTAACGTCTCCGCCAAGGGGCTATCTCTCGTAGAATCGCCAAGAGAGATAGCAAAGGTCATGTCAACTCTGACATGAGGGGTGGGATGGCGATTTGTGCCAATAACATCAGGCACTCGTGGGTTCTTAACGAACCCTTATCAGGAAATGACTCTGGAAAGTCCGTCTCGTAGTAGGGTGAGGTCAGGTAGTTGTAAGTTAGTGTAGGTCTAGAGTAGGCTTAGTTTTAAGAAAAGTAGATTAGTTTGGGTTTAAGTTAGGATAGTCAGCTTAGCTCCGCGAACGACCTTCCGGCCTTGTGTAGTGGTAAGAACAAAGGCTAGAACACCCTTCTTTTCTATCCGTCCCCCCTTTTCCTTTCCTACGTTAGATGTCTGTCCTCTGTCAGGTTAGGGTATAAGGCTTTCTCACTCTTCACAACCTTTTCTTCCTCTTTCCTTCTATCTCCCCCTAGCTAGTTTAGGCACGAATTTTTTTGTGTGCAATGGGTGATGTGCGTGTGAGGGGGACAAGAACCACCCCGTCCGACGAGCTGAGCCGAGCAACCGCAAGCGTGCCGTCGTCCACCTCCTCCTCATCATAGCTACCCCTGTAGCAACCCACATGCAACAATACCTTCATATGGAACTTGTGTAAGTTGACAACTTTTACCGCTGTGTGTGGTCGCTTAAACTCAGGTAGCATTTTTCTTGACACTCCTGCTTTGGTTACAAATTTTATTTTCAATTCTGGCAGCCCTTTCACTTTAATAGTTGATAATTTTATCTAACTTTTCCTTTAATACATAACGACTTTCTATTTATCTTTAAATAATTACTCACTTCTATCTAAAATTAACTGTGCCCCTGCTACTGCAAAAGTAGTGTTCCTATCAGAAACTAAAACTTTTGTTCCATATATGATTTCTGCGCACATTTGGTATATTTCGTAAAAGCACCTATGACCAAGGAAAAATATATGAATGTTTTAATTTTATTATTAGTTTAAGCTAAGTATAAAACTAAGGCCCGGCAATCCCAGTCGGAATAACATGAGACTCAGGGCATGGGCCCTTGCCACACGTTATAAGAGTGAATAATAGGAAAATTTCAGGAAAGGGCTTCCTTTCTTTTACGAGGCCGGTTTACTCACGGCCACTAATAAACCGACGTCGAGCCTGTTACGGTAGCCTTTTCCTGAAATAGGTAAGGAGATAATAAGAACTTTAGGAAATAAGATAAATAAATCCATGACCTGTGTCCAACAATCCCATCGTCCAATGTTAGCCTTCCTATGATCTGAAAAAAAAGCAAATAAATCCTTGAAGTATCCCCTTGTTTTGAGCGATCACCTACCTGTGTGTTTTCCGACAATAATCATCCTCCCCATCCATCTGTCGTATCCCTAAAAAAGAAAAAAAAAGAAAAATTAGTAAGTAGGAAAAACCATCTAGTGATATAAGGAAGTGACTTACCAAAACAATACACGCGGTTGAGAACTAAATTGACACATGTAAAAATAGACGAGACCAAAGACTACAGATCAAAAAGAGACAACACTTCCAGGCTGAAACACAATAGATGATCGGGGTGGGGAAAAAGCCCGAGATCGAGAATAAAACAAGATACAGGGAGGACAAAGAACAGAGAAAAAAACAAAGAATTCGGTTGCGAGAAGATCGAGGAAAAGTGGAAGTTTTTCGGGCGTCGGAAAAAAAAATTGAATTCAATTTGTCAATTACATAAAACAAAAAAAAAAAGAATAAGAATATAAAGTGCGCAAGACAAAAAAAGTGCCGTGCAAAAAAAAGGAAAAAAGAAACAAAAGCCAAAACAAAAATAAAACATCTTTTTTTTTGTTTTTTTTATTTTTACGCACACGCCAAAGGCAAAGGCGTAGAAAAAAATAAAATAAGTGATATATATATATATAAAGTTATATATTCGGCCATTTAACCCGCTTCCTCGCTGCCGTGCAGACATACCAAACGTACAAAAACAACGATCGTGATCTTGAGCCAGGAAAGAAAGACACAGTGGAGTGCCGGATTAGTTCCAGTTGTCGCTTCAACCGTTTTTTTTTAGTAGTTTGCTATAAGTTTTCTTGGTTTATTTGTGAATTTTGTTAAGAATTATATTTATGAATTATTGTTGTAAAACCTTTTTTTTATAAGTATAAAGTCCTGGCTGACAGGAGAAGTGTTGTGAGTGTCCGGGAGAAGAGGGCTGAGACCCCACACTTTCGCGATTATAATTATATTTCACAGGGCCGTCTTCACCGCAGTGCTGCGCGCAGGACGCCGTGGGACCGCATAAAAGTGAGTTTGCGGGTTTCGAGTTATTGGAAACCCCTTTGTGTGGTATGTCGGCTCGTAGCCTTCGGCCAGGGTTAGAACCCCAGCCCTATAATTTGTTTTGCTTTTCTTTTTATACTTTAGTTCTATTAGATTTACTTTGTTTTTTTTTTACAAATGCAAATTTCGTTTTTTTTTATGTAAATAATATTTAATTACTTTATTTACCGAATTAAAATTAAAAATAAAATTGCATACGTTTAGGGGCGGGTTTAATTTGTATAGATTTTTTTATTCCAATAAATGAATTTTTTGTATTAAGAAAACTTAAAATTGAGGTTTTTATTTATTTATGATGGAGTAGTTTGGTCTTTGCCGGGTGTGTGTGTGGGATGAAGGGAAGGTCGCCCTTCTTGGAGTAGCAGACGGCTCGGAGTGTTGTACCGTGGCTAACGTATCCACCAAGGGGCTATCTCTCGTAGAATCGCCAAGAGAGATAGCAAAGGTCATGTCAACTCTGACATGAGGGGTGGGATGGCGATTTGTGCCAATAACATCAGGCACTCGTGGGTTCTTAACGAACCCTTATCAGGAAATGACTCTGGAAAGTCCGTCTCGTAGTAGGGTGAGGTCAGGTAGTTTTAAGTTAGTGTAGGTCTAGAGTAGGCTTAGTTTTAAGAAAAGTAGATTAGTTTGGGTTTAAGTTAGAATAGTCAGCTTAGCTCCGCGAACGACCTTCCGGCCTTGTTTAGTGGTAAGAACAAAGGCTAGAACACCCTTCTTTTCTATCCGTCCCCCCTTTTCCTTTCCTACGTTAGATGTCCGTCCGCTGTCAGGTTAGGGTATTAGGCTTTCTCACTCTTCACAACCTTTTCTTCCTCTTTCCTTCTATCTCCCCCTAGCTAGTTTAGGCACGAATTTTTTTGTGTGCAATGGGTGATGTGCGTGTGAGGGGGACAAGAACCACCCCGTCCGACGAGCTGAGCCGAGCAACCGCAAGCGTGCCGTTGTCCTCCTTGTCCTCATCAACAATAACTTCATATGGAACTTGTGTAAGTTGACAACTTTTACCGCTGTGTGTGGTCGCTTAAACTCAGGTAGCATTTTTCTTGATACTCCTGCTTCGGTTACAAATTTTATTTTCAATTCTGGCAGCCTTATAGTTAATAATTTTATCTAACTTTTCCTTTAATACATAACAACTTTCTATTTATCTTTAAATAATTACTCACTTCTATCTAAAATTAACTGTGCCCCTGCAACTGCAAAAGTAGTGTTCCTATCACAAACTAAAACTTTTGTTCAACTGTAAGTTCCAATATATGATTTCTGCGCACATTTGGTATATTTCGTAAAAGCACCTATGATCAAGGAAATATATATGAATGTTTTACTATTTCTTAACGAAATCTGTCCAATATGGTCAAGATAAATTATGTCGAAGGCTTCCTCGGGGAATATTATATAAAATATCAGCTGATTCATTCATAAGCCTCACACATCTTAACCAATGTGTGTATGTATGAACAACCTTTCTTCATGTCAACAACGTGTCAATTTACTATGAATAGGGCTGCGAAAAAAAAAAAAAATTGGGAATGCATGAGAGTGAATATTATAGAAAAAACAGCTGATGAAGTCAAATACTCTCAAATACAGTATACTCAGCCAATGAGATCAATTGAGGGAATGCTTTCTGGGATTGTCTGTGCGCCCGATACTTAATATTTTTGAATAACTGTCAGGCATAGCCAACTTGATATTACTTGGAATTCAAGAAAACACCTTATTTGCCATTATGGTCGTACCGGGTGTCTACTGGATTCGTTTCCTCATGATTCTATCGTTGCTATTGTTTAGTCTACGCGATTATAATTGATTTAGTCTATGCGCAATTGGAGAATGTTAAATTACATGTTACTTCTTTTTTTGCTAGACTTGCTGTTATTGTTGTAGTGGGAATAAGTGCAAGCCTTTTTATTATTACTACAATAATTAACTTACAGTTTGATAAGCACAGGGTTCCAAGGTTTCGACTTAACTCTGTATCGCATAATTAGTTACATCAGCACATGCGTGAAGTAAGATCTGAGTTACAACAACACAACACATTCCTAATACAATGTTCTGTGTTGATTTGCAATTGTTTATTTTATCGACGCATGTGGTTGCCGTGGCGTAGTGGGTAAGTGCGTCGACCGTTACGCAGAAAGTCTAGGTTCGCCTCCCGGACGGGACACCCCGCATTTCTACATGGCACCACCTCTTTCTAGTTGCTGACAACACTCAAAGAGTATCAATTGTCTATGAAAAGCTTCTTAAATTTCGCCGTTCGGAGTCGGGAAAAAATTGTAGGTCCCTTCTACTCGTGAGAGAACAGTAGTATTCACAACACGAGTAGTTGTTGTAGAAGCTAGGCCCTGGTCCCTTGTGGGCTGTAGTGCCATTAAAATATTATTATTATTATTATGTGGGCAATAGGCTCCATCGAGGACAGCCAAAATAGGAGAACAAGAAACATTTGCATACGTTTGTGTCAGATGAAAACCAAAAGTACGTACGAATTAATAACACGCTTATATGTGCGTACGTTGGCAAGGTTGGAAAAATGTTTATTTTTACAAACAGGAATCGTGTGTTTAGGTTTCGTGACTTGTTATATCCGCATGTATTATAGTTAACTTAGACTCATGAAGTTAATAAAGCATTTCGCTCCTATTGCGAAACCACTACACAATCTTGTGAAATCTATGTTATGTGAATAGTGGAGTTGAATTATTGGCTCCACCTGTGTTATCCGTGTATGATCCATATGACACCACTGAATTGCAGTGTAATACGAGTAGCATCCGATTCGAAGCAGTGTTGTTCAAACGCAAGATTGTAATATGCTCTACCTACGGAACAGGAAAGTCAATATGACAGTTATAAATTAAAAACACTTCCAATAGTATAAAAGTTATCTCACAAAGAGAAACACAAGGGTGGGTGGATGTCTAAACGCTGTCTCTCGTCAGTGTAGACGTAACGTGTCCATTATAGGTGTTATAACAAGCCACTGTGCTATTGCAGTACATTCCTCCAGGTTGGACATCTCTCTACTGTGAGTGAAAAGCCCTTGCAAATAGAAGAAGAAGAAATGCCTAAGGATTTACTTACTTGGCAATCTAGGTGAACTTATCTACTTTAGTGTGGGCACTTCTTAGGCTACATACTTAACGCACACTGGTTTCAATGTAACTGTCCGAGACGTCGATGTTCTGCGTCCTTCTTCGATGACAGCATATACTTAGTTTTGCCCTCGTTTACCACCAGTCCCACTTTAGCCGCTTCCGCTTCGATGCTAGCAAACGCCTCATTGACGGCTCGCTGAGTTCGGCCGATCACGCCAATGTAATCCGCGTAAGCTAGCAGTTGAACGGACTTGTGGAAGATCGTGCCTCTGGTGTTGACGTGTGAGTTACGCACGATCCCCTCAAGAATGATGTTAAAAAAGTCACATGACAGCGCGTCGCCTTGTCTAAATCCTTTTTTGACATCGATGGTCTCGGTGAGTTCGCTACCGACCTTGACGGAGCAGCGAGAGTTCTCCATCGTCATCCTACACAATCTGACGAGTTTGATAGGGATGCCAAAACTAGACATGGCACTGTATAGCTCGTCTCTATGCACGCTTTCATACGCGGCCTTGAAATCGACAAATAGATGGTGGGTGTCGATTTGTACTTCTTGGGACTTCTCCAGGATTTGCCGCAGTGTGAAGATCTGGTCGATTGTGGACTTCCCTGGCCTGAAACCACACTGATAAGGACCTATAAGGTTTTTGACGAACGGTTTCAAGCGCTCACACAATACGGCAGAGAGAATCTTATATGCGATATTAAGGAGACTGATCCCTCGATAGTTGGCGCAGTCGAAGGGGTCTCCTTTCTTGTGGACCGGACATACGATGCTGAGATTCCACTCGTCGGGCATGCTTTCCTCCAACCATATCTCACAGATGAGCTGGTGCATGCACCCAACCAGCTCATCCCCAGCCGCTTTGAACAGCTCTGCGGATAGTCCGTCCGCGCCAGCAGCTTTGTTCGACTTCAGTCTCGATATTGCTATCTTGACCTCGTCGAGGTCGGGGGGACGGAATTCTTGTCCATCGTCGTCCAAATTGAGTGGAACATTCTGCCTAACAGCGGGATTTGTGTCGTCATCGCCGTTTAGAAGTCTGCAGAAATGATCCTTCCAGATTTTCAGCACCGACTGCGACTCTACCACCAGTTGTCCATTTTGGTCCCGGCAGGCTTCAGTCCGAGGCTTGTAACCGCCAGATAACTGTTTAACCTTGCGGTAAAAATTTCGGACGTCATTCGTGCCATAGCACCTCTCCATTTCCTCGACCGCGCGCTTCTCGTGCTCTTTCTTTTTTCTTCTGAGAAGCCGGTTCTCTTCCCTTCTTCTCTGTTTGTAGAGCTCACAAACAGCTCTCGTCGTTCGATGCAGCGTTGCCTTGTAAGCTTCCTGTTTGGCTGCATGCGCCTGCCTGCACTCGTCGTCAAACCATGGGTTCCTCTTAGGTGGTGGCTTGAAACCCAGCACATCAGTGGCGGCCTCTTTGATGGCTTCTTGACAACGTTTCCATTTGCCTTCTATTGTCTGTGCAGGTAGCGTCGAACTTTGAGACAGTTTCAGGGAGAATCGATCGGTAAAGGCTCTAGCGATCGGCTGCGATTGTAGCTTTCCGACGTCAAACCGTTTTGGCCTGTCTCGACTCCGTTGCTCCCTCGATATCCGGGTTCTTACCTTGGCTACAACAAGGAAATGGTCCGAGTCGATGTTTGCACCTCGGAAGGTTCGGACATCGAGAATACTGGAGGAGTGTCTGACGTCGATCGCAACATGATCAATCTGGTTGACGGTTGATTGATCAGGTGATCGCCAGGTCCCTTTATGAATGTTGAGGTGTGGGAACCGCGTGCTGGCCGCAGAGAGATTTCGCCCCGAGGCGAAGTCAACTAGCCTGAGTCCGTTTCCGGAGGTGTTGGCGTGCAGGCTGTGTCTTCCGATGACTTTAGTAAAGACTTCTTCTCTTCCCAGCTGAGCGTTGAAATCTCCTAGAACGATATTGGTGTCGTAGCTGGGGCATCGATCGTATGTCCTTTCTAGGAGGTGATAGAAGTCTTCTTTACTGCTGTCATCTTTTTCCTCTGTCGGGGCGTGGGCGCATATGAGGCTTATATTCCCGAATTTAGCCTTGATGCGGATTGTTATGAGGCGTTCGCTTACGTGTTGGAAGCTTAAGACTTTTTGCCTAAGTCTGCCTCGAACAACAAAACCGCATCCAAATAAGCGTTTCCCTCTCTCCCTGTAGCAGTCGCCGTGGTATATGTCGCAGTTTCTCACTCTTCTCTTGCCCGGTCCATCCCACCGCATTTCCTGGATTGCGGTAGTGTCTGCTTTATAGCAGTCCAGGGCCTCCGCAAGTTCATCGGCTGCACGTGGTCTGTTTAGGGACCTCACATTCCACGTGCAGATCCGTAAATCATTGTCCTTTGTTCGTTTGCGGGGGTCGTCAACAGTGTATCCACCCGTATCCGAGGCATTCGGTTGGTTCGTAACTGGGAATTTTTGAAAGTGGCCGGGCAGTTACCCCGACGCACACCCCCAACCTGGAGGACCGGACCCTTTTTTATACCTCTTGGGCGGAGGTCGCACTTATAGGTTTAGCAAGTTGAGTTCGGATGAACAACAACCAGTATCCGGTGGCTACCGACGTGGAGGTACTATAAGCACAGTTGATGTGTGGGAAACAGTTACAACAGCTGGGCATCGCCAGGTTGATACCAATCAGTGCCTACCCTGTTCCCACAACACCCAGCCACCAATAAGCATACATCACAGACAGTATATTTTGGATGTTCTTGAATGTCATCATTGCATGCTGGCCAACATATGTGTGCACCGCTCAATCCAGGTCCTAGTTTCCGGAGACGCGCAGCTTCGTCTTGGAAAAGATGTGAGCCGGGACTTTAAGAGTTTAACTGTATCTTGCAGTGTCCACGCGTCCGTTTACTGTCCATAAATAACAATTCAACATTAATTCACATGGGAAGACTCTTATCTTTAAACACTATCTAAGTTAACCTTGGGAGTATGTTAAAACATACAAAGATCCTTAGAGATTTGTTGATGCGGATTCTGTTGTTTTAAGCAGCACTGAGTCTGACCATATGGCTCTCTCTTGAACCAATAAAGAGACAGTCTTTTTAAAAAAATTGTTTTGGAATTGGGAATAACATTAAATAACAATGCAATTCATCTTTTTGATAACAATTTAGGTGAGTCCTGACATCCGCTATCACCTTATTCGAACTGCACTGAACTGACCGAAAAGGGTGTTATTGAAAGTAGCTACTATGATGGCAACTCCACAAAGTTCAATGCAAATGCGTTATAAATGAAATATTGAAATAAAGACACGTAATCTTTTTTTACATTGTACCCGATAAAGTTACTTGTACGAGAACATCCTTTTACAGCAATACACACGATAAACCATATTGTCTCGATATAGATTTTAGTTACATTTAGGTGTACGTCGCTACTTTCCTACTCTATTTTTTTTTCTATAATTTTTTCTTTTGTGGCTAATAACGTCCCTAGAATAAGCCCCTCCGTTATGGCTACAGCACCCTACAACCTTCCTGGTACGTGTTGAGTGTTGAGTGAGGAGGAACCTCGATATTATAGAGCGAGTTGTTACTACTAAGTGCAAAATTAGCATATCGAGAACTACCAGGTGCATTACTGTTAGTATCAAATTTAGCTTTCTTCCTATTTCGATTTGAACTATTTCTTTAAGGGACTTCCACTTCTCACATTAAAATAAATTTAATTTTTTTTTCTACTTACTATACTGTCTGTTCGTTCTTTCAATTATTCGCTTTCCCTCTCTCTCTCTCTCTCTCTCTCTCTCTCTCTCTCTCTCTCTCTCTCTCCTTTTTTGTACATATATTCTCGTTTTGTACTGTTGGGTTCCATTACATTCTTCCATATACCCTCATATGGAACTTGTGTAAGTTGACAACTTTTACCGCTGTGTGTGGTCGCTTAAACTCAGGTAGCATTTTTCTTGACACTCCTGCTTCGCTTACAAATTTTATTTTCAATTCTGGCAGCCCTTTCACTCTTATAGTTAATAAGTTTATCTAACTTTTCCTTTAATACATTTCGACTTGCTATTTATCTTTAAACCATTACTCACTTCTATCTAAAATTAACTGTGCCCCTGCTACTGCAAAAGTAGTGTTCCTATCAGAAACTAAAACTTTTGGTCAACTGTAAGTTCCAATATATTATTTCTGCGCACATTTGGTATATTTCATAAAAGCACCTATGACCAAGGAAATATATATGAATGTTTTAATATTTGTTAACGAAATCTGTCCAAAATGGTCAAGGTAAATCATGTCAAATGCTTCCTCGGGGAATATTATATAAAAAATCAGCTGATTCATTCATAAGCCTCACACATCTTAACCAGTGTGAGCCAAATAATGAATGTGTGTATGTATGAGCAACCTCTCTTCATGTCAACAACGTGTCAATTTACTATGAATAGGGCTGCGAAAAAAAATTAGAAATGCATGAGTGCGAATAATATCGAAAAAACAGCTGATCAAGTCAAATACTCTCAAATACAGTATACTCAGCCAATGAGATCCAAGTAAACATGAAACCTCAAAACATTGTTGCCAGGCCACTGTTTTATGAACGGTAACATTTTTAACCATGCTTCATGCTCACATTGCAGAGAGTTACATCCTAGCAATCCTGATTGATTTTTGAAATAGCTGTTCCATAGGGCGGGGCGAATCTGTCGTTGAATCCAAAACAAAAATTGAGGGAATGCTTTCTGGGATTGTCTGTGCGCCTGATACTTAATATTTTTGAGTAACTGTCAGCCATAGCCAATTTTATATTACTTGGAATTCAAGAAAACACCTTATTTGCCATTATGGTCGTACCGGGTGTCTACTGGATTCGTTTCCTAATGATACTGTCGCTGCTATTGTTTAGTCTGCGGGATTATAATTGATTTAGTCTATGCGCAATTGGAGAATGTTTAATTACATGTTACTTCTTATTTTGCTAGACTTGCTGTTATTGTTGTAGTGGGAATAAGTGCAAGCCTTTTTATTATTACTACAATAGTTAACTTACAGTTTGATAGGCACAAGCTGCCAAGGTCTCGACAAACTCTGTATCGCATAATTAGTTACATCAGCACATGCGTGAATAAGTTAAGTCAAGAAATGCTGAATCACCAGAATAGCTGCATGCGGTTCATTGCATCGTCCACATGACAGCATGGATCAGATTAACGTCTGCCACGAGCATGAAAACAAACACCGGCATGCAATTCCTTGAAGAGTATTTCCGCTGACACTGCGTCTGGAGCGATCACGACCGAGTCTTCATTCAATGTATAAATTTAGAATTAAGTTAGTCTTAAGAAAGCAATTGTACGAACAAGTGGTAAAAGAAATAAAAATAATTTTTTTAAATAAAGTACAGTAGATGTAAGTTTAATTGGCGCCCAACGTGGGGCCCAGTGTTATGTGCAGTGTCTACAGCTAAGTGTCAGGACCTCAAGTAGCTCAAGTCGCACAGGACCTCAAGAAGCTCCACCAGCTGTAACACAAAAGGACCTCAAGAAGCTCCAACGCACCACTGGGTCCAAGGCATATCTACCTGATCGTTGGAAAAGGTGAACAGCGAGGGAGTGTGAAGAAAGGCCCCCGAGTAGGGAAACCAAAAAGGACTCATCAGCCCCTTCACCAGCGCTGGATATGCTGATACTGTATTTGTTATTTTATAAGATATCATAGTTACGTAAGTTAAAAAATTTATTAAGAAATCGTGTGCATTAAGAAAAAATATCTATTAAGTGACATGATCCATTAAGTGACATAAACCATTAAATGATATAAGAACGACAGCAATTAAGAATAACTCACTCCGCATCAGGAAGTAATCATAGAAATAATTAAAAGAGTACTAGAATAAGTAAAATATAATATAAAGTGAGTGTAAACAAAACAGAAACAGAATTATTATCACAAAACATTATTCATAACCAAATAAGATAGGAAGTGTTACCATTACCGATTTCAAAACAACCTTTCCAATTTTCACAATTATCCAATTCCCGTAAAACGGCTGAGCCTTCTGCACCATCAGCTTCTAGAGCTGCTAATCCCATTATTCGGCCACCTGTCATCTGCCACATTTTTTAGGATAACAAACTCGTCATTGCCATATTTTGAATGCAAGACGAGCGAGAACAACTTTTTAAAATTTCTTGTAGACACTGGATCTAATAAGAATTATATCCAGCCACACATAGTGTCAAGAATCCCATAAAAAATCAACAAGAATTTTACGCTAATTCAATTGGCGGAAATATTGAAATATCTAGCCACAAATATATTAAACTTTTCGGCATAGATGAACCCGTCAAATTCTTCCTGTTACCTTCTCTAAAGTCGTTCGACGCTATCCTGGGAAACGACACACGTTTTCTGCTATTATATTTTCTGATAAAAATTATATGATAATTAGTAACAAAATTAAAGTAAAATTAAAGCAACAACCATCCAAATCGATTCACAATATAAGTTTACGAACAGATCATTTAACAGAAGAACAAAAAGATACACTGAACTCTCTTACTGTGAAATATCCTAATCCCTTTGCTGAGCCCAATGAAAAACTGACCTTCACAACTAGAGTCAAGGGAAGAATCCGCACAACTACTTCAGATCCCGTTTACTCTAAACAAAACTAAAGTACCCCATGGCACTAAAACACGAAATAGACAAACAGTTGAATGAACTTTTGAATGGCGGAATTATAAGACCTTCACGGTCACCGTACAATTCTTCAGTATGGATTGTACCAAAGAAGCCTGACGCTTCAGGACAAAAGAAATACCGCATGGTAATAGATTACAGGAAATTTAATTCTGTAACAGTACCTGATCGTTACCCTATACCTAAAACAACTGAAGCTTTATCTCAATTAGGAGAAAATAAATACTTTTCCGTTTTAGATCTCAAGAGCGGTTTTCTCCGAATACCTCTGCACGTGGAAGATATTGAGAAAACTTCATTTTCAGTAAACAACGGTAAATTTGAATTTACTAGGCTACCTTTTGGGTTGAAAAATGCCCCAGCCACATTTCAAATGGCATTAGATGGTATATTAAGGGAACACATCGGCAAAATCTGTCACATTTATATTGATGATTTAGTAGTCTTTAGTAAGGATATCGAAACCCACTTTAAAAATTTAGAAATACTATTCAAAACCCTGCAGGATGCCAACCTCAAGGTCCAACTGGACAGATGTGAGTTCCTTCGACAAGAAGTTGAATTCTTAGGATTTATTATTTCATCCGAAGGCATAAAAGCAAATCCCAGTAAAGTTAAAGCTATCGCTGAATGTCCCTTACCACAGACCCTAAAAGAATTGCGATCTTTTTTAGGTCCTTCCGGTTTTTATCGACGGTTTATCAGGGACTATGCAAAATTAGCAAAGCTCCTGACAACCCTTCTAAGGGGTGAGGACGGATGAACGTCTAAAGCTAACTCTAACAAAAGGATTGTCCACCTTGATGAGAATGCAAAAAGTGCCTTTGAAAAAATTAAATTATCTCTGGTTTCCGAAGATGTTATCTTAAGCCACCCGGACTTTTCTAAAGAATTTCACCTAACTACTGATGCATCGAACTATGCATTAGGAGCTGTGCTGTCGCAAGGCGACAAACCAATAACCTTTATTTCCAGAACGCTTACAAGATCCGAAGAAAACTATGCAGCCAACGAGTGAGAAATGCTGGCCATAGTTTGGGCTTTAAAGACATTGAGAAATTATTTGTATGGCACAACAAGGTTCAAAATATTTACGGACCATCAACCGTTAACCTATGCTTTGAGCCACAGAAATAACAACATCAAGCTAAAACGTTGGAAGGCAATGCTTGAAGAATATAACTACGATTTAATATACAAGCCTGGCAAATCTAACGTAGTAGCTGATGCCTTATCACGCCCACCTAAGCACACTGAAATTAACTCACTAACAGTGACACAGCATAGTGATGAAACGTCTGGACAGGACCTCATACAAATCATAGACAGCCCAGTCAATGTTTATAAAAATTAGATTATTCTTAATATCAGTAATACCCCATCCTATGAATTTAAAATTATCTTTCCTACTTATCATCGAAATATTGTGAACGAACCAGAGAATACGGAAGAAAAACTTATTAGTATATTTAAAAAATGCCTTAACCCATCTGTCGTTAACGGTCTGAAGACAGAAGAAAGAATACTAGGAATCATCCAAGAAATATATCCCGCACACTTCAGGAATTATAAAACACGTTTTGGTAGAAAAATGGTAATTGATCTTATAGATGAGAACAGCCAGGAAAACGAGATAATAAAGGAGCATAACCGAGCCCATCGGAGTGGCCGAGAGAACAAAATACAAATTTTACAAAATTATTATTTTCCACAGATGAATTCGAAAATATCTAAAATAGTCAAGGCTTGTGCAGTATGTAAACAACATAAATACGACAGGCACCCTAATAAACCCGAGCTTCAACCATCACCAATTCCGGAATACCCTGGTCAAATAGTGCATATCGACTTATACTTCACATCCAAAAAAGTTATCTTAACCGCAATAGACAAATTTTCAAAATATGCTCTGGCTAAAATCATAAGAACAAGAGCAACGGAAGATATCAAACCAGCCCTCAGAGAACTAATCCTATCATTTGGCGTTCCTCAAATCATCGTAATGGATAATGAAAAATCGTTCAACTCTAGGTCAATAATATTCATGCTAGAAAACATGTTCAATATTAAGGTATATAAGGTACCCCCATACGCAAACACTGCGAATGGACAAATAGAAAAATTTCATTCATTCAAACAATTGCTCAATGATACGGAAGAGTTAGAAAAATTTAGGCAAGCAAATGTTAAAAAAATAAAAAACAAACAGGAAAATGATTTGAAATATCATAACAGGAATAGAACTGCTTTAAAGAATTATTCAACAGGAGAAAAGATATATGTAAAAATTAATAACAGAATAGGAAATAAACTAACACCTAAATATAGAGAAGAAATAGTACTAGAAGACAACCACACCACTGTAGTTACGGAATCAAGAAGAGATATTCATAAAAAGTTAATTAAAAACTGTAGTAACCAACTAAAATATTGTTTAAAGTGCAAGTGTTAGCGTTTTGCTTAACATACTGTAGCTGCCTAATAAGATGTATGGTTAACTGTAATATCTACTTACTCTCTTTGCCATCCGATCATTTGATTTTCCCGTAATGAATATTACGTTAAGTTTTGTAATATAAAAGTGTGAGTGAATCTCCGCACGGCGCTCTCATTCTGAAATAAACTGTCAAAGAAAACCCACGTTCTTGTTATTCTTTTGTTTCCCTATAACGGCCTACAGTTTCAGAAGTGGGATTCGTTTGATTGAGTGCTGGAAAAAAAATATTAAGTTTTTCTAAAGTTTCTCTGTAAAAAAAAAGAGGAAAAGTGAACTGAAGTGTTTGAACCTTTTTTATTTCAATTTTAAATAAAAGTCGAATTTACTCAAGTGTCTTATCATGCCTCAAGAGTGGGACAAGTTTCTCGAGGTAGCAACAGTTGCTACTCTGAAAAGTGTATTACGAGGAATGAAAATGCAGACCAGCGGTACTAAGGCGGAGTTAAAATTGAGAGTGCAGGAAGCAGTCAAGGATTACGAAGACGAAGATTTCCAGTTACTTATTCAGGTGCATACTCAAAGAAGTAAGAATAACTATGCTGATGGATCAATTTCTTTGGAAGGACAGTCATCAGATGATGAAGAAGAGCCACAGGAGGGAATTGATGAGGAACTTAGCAGACTACGTCGGTTGTGCAAGAAGAAGGAGGAGATCGTTCAGCTGAAAAGGAAGCTTCGGGAGTTGCAGCTGGAGGAGGCAGAAAATGGCCAGGGTCCAAGTGCCTTGCACAATTTTAAGGACATCGAGGATATCATGTGTCCGTTCAATGGTGATGATAATTACTTGATAATTCGTTGGATAGCACAGTTCGACGAAAATGCAGAGCTTTTTGGGTTTGACGAACGTTCGAAATTTATTTTTGGAAAACGTCTCTTAAGTGGTACGGCAAAATTATATGTGATATCAAAAAATTTAAATAACTGGTCGGAGCTGAAATGTGCTCTTATTAATGAATTTAAAAAGGTTGTGACATAGGCTGACATATACGCCGTGACGAAACCACACAACAATACTTACTTTCCAAGCAAGAAATTGCATCTCATAACCTTATCGAAGAGGAAGATCTAATGCAGTTTGTAATAAAGGGTATTCCGGATAGCGAAAGCAACAAAACGATTTTGTACGGGGCCAACAACATCAAGGACTTAAAGCTAGCCCTTAGGAAATACGAAAAATTCAAAAACAACGCTCGCGACAGTTATTCCAACATCAAAATTTCTAAAACAAGTGCACCACAATTTCCTACTCATTCAAAACAATTTAATAAAACAAATAATACAAGCATTCATCAATCTAATGTAAAAGTGTTAAATCAAACCAACGATAGTGACAGACGTGAGAAAAAACAAATAATCTGTTTTAAGTGCAGTGGTGTTGGACACATATCAAAGAATTGTCCAAATCTTAACTCAGTACTAATTGTCAAACGTAAATCCAACATAACCAATGAGAACAACAGTAACCGGTTCAGTAGCAGCAGCAGATTAGTTTCAGAATCCATCGTACATAATAGCAGCAACAACGAGAACAATTGACGAGCAACGACTTCGAAAAGGATATCCATTATCAATTCAGCTATGGACATGCCGTAAGTTCTTTGAACCTCAAGACTCTTTTGGACTCGGGGAGTCCAATTAGCTTTGTACAACAGAAGTTCATACCACCATTTATGATTTCACCGTTGGACGACAACAATGTTTCATACTGCGGAGTCAACAACAGCCGTTTAAACATAATGGGAAGTATAGATTCATGTATTTATTTTGAAACATCTCAAATTAATTTAAGATTACTTGTAGTAAAAAATAACTCTATGAACTATCCTGCTGTACTGGGCAGAGATTTCTTTGAAAGAATTGGTATGGTGCTGCATTTGCCTGGAAAAAGATAGATTAATCAAAACGCTGAAGATAACAACAAATCGCCAACGGTTCACACTTATCATGCCCTAGATCCACCTTTTCATTTTCCCGATCAACATTCTCCATCGAATGAAACTGTAAGTACAATTAGTGAAGAAGTTGAATTTATTAATCAGATATTAAACATAAGTGTTAGTGATGATGAACTTAGTTTTAATATCAATGAAAATATTTCTTTATTTGCTAAAGAACGAGTTAGAGATATGCTTAAAGAAGTTTGTTGTCAGGGTCAAGATAGGATTTGTCGCGTAGATAGTGATTTTAAGATGAAGATAGTGCTCTCAAAGGAAGTTCCATTTCATTGTTCTCCAAGACGATTGCCGTATTCTCATAAGATTGAACTGCAAAAGATTCTTAACGATTTACTTGCACAAGGTATAATACGGGAATCTTCCTCAGAATATGCGTCGCCTATTGTCTTGGTTGAAAAGAAAAATGAGGAACTTAGACTTTGTGTAAATTTTTGTGAATTAAATAAGCTTACACTACGTGACAATTATCCCCTACCCCTGATCGAAGATCATATCGATCGCCTTAAAGGTAAAAAGTTTTTTCCACGCTAGACTTAAAAAATGGGTTCCATCATGTTCCCTTAGCAGAGGAATCGATGAAATATACTTCTTTTATTACCCCCTTAGGGCAATATGAATATACAAAGATGCCTTTTGGTTTGCGAAATGCACCATCCGTTTCCGAACGATATATGAAACATGTCTTCGGGAATTTGATTTCAAAATCCAAAATACTTACATATTTGGATGATATCTTGGTAGCGACAGAAACGGTTGAGGAACATTTGAACATTTTAGAATAAGTCCTAAGCACAATTGTGGAAAAGGGATTGCAACTAAGATTGGAAAAATGCTTGTTCTTGCAAAACGAAATTGTATATTTAGGATATAAAATAAATGAAGCCGCGGTTAGGCCAAACGATACTAATCTGAAGGCTATTGCCAATTTTCCGATACCATCTTGTACGAAGGGTGTGCATAGTTTCTTAGGACTTTGCTCCTATTTTCGCAAATTTATCAACCACTTTGCTAACATCGCAAAACCACTCCACGATCTTTTAAAGAAAGATGCGCCCTTCCTTTTTTGAATAAAAGAAATCGAAGCTTTTGAACTTTTAAAAAGAAAACTTACTAAATCTCCTGTCCTGGCAATCTACAGTCCATCAAACGCAACTGAGTTAAATTGTGATGCGAGTAACATAGGTTTTGGAGCAGTGTTACTTTAAAAGCAAGAGGACAAAAAATTCCACTCAGTCTTTTATTTTTCTAAGCGTACAACGGAGACAGAGAACAAATATCATAGCTACGAATTAGAAACTTCTTCTTATGGCGCTACAGTCCGGGGTGGACCTGGGCCTCAACCAACATGCCTCTCCAGCCAGCACGATCTTTCGCCAGCTGCTGCCAGTTGCGCACTCCAAGTTGGTTGAGGTCCTTCTCCACTTGTGTGGGCCACCTTATCCTGTGCCGTCCTCTGTTGCGTTGTCCCAATGGCTCAGATTCGAAGACTTTTCGGGCCGGAGCAGTGGTGTCCATACGCTCTACATGGCCTAGCCATCTTAAGCGTTGTATCCGCAGACGCTTGACTAGGCTCATGCCGCTGTACAGCCCATACAGTTCGTGGTTGAATCTTCTCCTCCAGATGCCATTAACGCAAACAGGACCAAAAATCGCACGCAGAACTTTTCTCTCGAAGAGACCTAGGGCATCCTCATCCGCTTTTAGTAGTGTCCAAGTTTCCGCGCCATAAAGTAGGACTGGGATGATTAAGGTGTTATATAAAGCAAGCTTAGTCTTTCGAGACAGGGCTTTATTACTCAGTTGCCTCTTGAACCCAAAGAAACAGCGATTGGCAAGAGTGATTCTGCGTTTGATTTCGGTACTGGTGTTATTGTCCCAGTTTACTGCGGAGCCGAGGTAGACGAAGTCCTTGACTACCTCGAAGTTTCTGCTGCCTAGTGTGACGTTCTGTCCGAGACGCCGATGTTGTGTGTCCTTCCTTGATGACAGCATGTACTTCGTTTTGTCCTCATTTACCACCAGACCCATTTTAGCCGCTTCCGCTTCAATGCCAGCAAACGCATCATTGACGGCTCGCTGTGTTCGACCAATCACGTCAATGTCGTCGGCATAAGCTAGTAATTAAGCTGACTTTTGGAAGATCGTACCTCTGGTGTTGACCTGTGAGTTACGCACGATCTTCTCAAGGATGATGTTAAAAAAGTCACATGACAGTGCGTCGCCTTGTCTAAAACCTTTTTTGACATTGAAGGTCTCGGTGAGTTCGTTCCCGACCTTGACGGAGCAGCGAGAGTTCTCCATCGTCATCCTACACAATCTGACGAGTTTGGTAGGAATGTCAAAACTAGACATGGCACTGTATAGCTCATCTCTATGCACACTGTCAGACGCGGCCTTGAAATCGACGAATAGGTGGTGAGTGTCGATTTGCATTTCTTGGGTCTTTTCCAGGATCTGCCGTGTGAAGATTTGGTCGATGGTGGACTTCCCTGGCCTGAAACCACACTGATAAGGACCAATCAGGTCGTTGACAAACGGTTTCAGGCGTTCACACAGTACGGCAGAAAGGATCTTGTATGCGATGTTAAGGAGACTTATCCCTCGATAGTTGGCGCAGTCGAAGGGGTCTCCTTTCTTGTGCACCGGACAGACGACGCTGAGATTCCACTCATCGGGCATGCTTTCCTCCGACCATATCTTACAGATGAGCTGGTGCATGCGCCCAGCCAGATCATCTTCAGCTGCTTTAAACAGTTCTGCGGACAGTCCATCCGCTCCAGCAGCTTTATTTGAATTCAATCTCGATATCTTGACCTCGTCTAAGTCGGGGGGACGGAATTCTTGTCTAACATCGTCCAAATTAAGTGGAACATTCTGCCTAACAGCGGAATTTGGGCCGTCATCGCCGTTTAAGAGTCTGCGGAAATGATCTTTCCAGATTC
This sequence comes from Eristalinus sepulchralis, assembly GCA_944738645.1. Lineage (NCBI taxonomy): Eukaryota > Metazoa > Arthropoda > Insecta > Diptera > Syrphidae > Eristalinus > Eristalinus sepulchralis. Next base: position 1,214,104 of record OX122887.1, read on the forward strand.
TCAGAATCGATTGCGACTCTACTGCTAGGTTTCCGTTTTGGTCCCGGCAGGCTTCGGTCCGAACCCTGTATCCACCGGATAGCTGTTTCACCTTGCGGTAAAACTTTCGGACTTCATTTCTGCCATAACATCTCTCCATCTCTTCGACCGCGCGCTTCTCATGCTCTCTCTTTTTCCTTCTGAGAAGCCGGTTCTCTTCCCTTCTTTTCTGTTCGTAGAGCTCACGAACAGCTCTCGTTGTCCGATGCAGCGTTGCCTGGTAAGCCTCCTGTTTGGCTGCATGTGCCTGCCTGCACTCGTCGTCAAACCATGGGTTCCTTCTAGGTGGTGGCGTGAAACCCAGCACATCAGTGGCAGCTTCTTTGATGGCTTTTTGACAACGTTTCCATTCTTCTTCTATTGTCAGTGGAGGCAGCGTCGAGCATTGGGAGAGTTTCAGGGAGACTCGGTCGGCAAAGATCCCAGCGACCTGTTGCGGTTGTAGCTTTCCGACGTCAAACCGTTTCGGCCTATCTCGTCTCCGTTGTTCTCACGTTATCCGGGTTCTTACTTTGGCTGCAACAAGGTGATGATCCGAGTCGATGTTAGCGCCTCGGAATGTTCGGACATCGAGGATGTTGGAGGAGTGTCTGACGTCGATCGCAACGTGATCAATCTGGTTGACGGTTGATTGATCAGGGGATCGCCAGGCTCCTTTATGGATGTTGCGATGTGGGAACCGCGTACTGCTCACAGAGAGGTTCCGCCCCGCGGCGAAGTCCAGCAGCCTGAGTCCGTTTCCGGAAGTCGTGTCGTGCAGGCTGTGTTTCCCGATGACGCCAGCAAAGATGTCCTCTTTCCCCAGCTGGGCATTAAAATCTCCTAGAACGATCTTGGTGTCATAGCTGGGGCATCGATCGTATGTTCTTTCTAGGAGATCATAGAACTCATCCTTGCTGTTGTCATCCTTCTCTTCTGTCGGGGCGTGAGCGCATATCAGGCTGATGTTCCCGAATTTAGCCTTAATGCGGATTGTCATGAGGCGTTCGCTTGCGGGATCGTAGGTTATGACTTTTTGCCTAAGTCTGCCTCGAACAACAAATCCGCATCCGAATAGGCGCTGCCTTCTCTCCCTGTAGCGGTCGCTGTAGTAAATGTCGCAGTTCTTCATCTTCTTTCTGCCCGGCCCATCCCACCGCACTTCCTGGATGGCGGTGATATCTGCTTTGTAGCAGTCAAGGGCATCCGTAAGTTGTTCGGCTGCTCGTGGTCTGTTAAGGGACCTCACATTCCACGTGCAGAACCGAAAATCGATGTCCTTTGTTCGTTTGCCGGGGTCGTCAACGTTGGATCCGTCCATATCCGAGGCAAGTTGTTGTTGCTGAACTCGGTTATTTTTGTGTGGTGAGGGAGTTAGCCTCACGCACAACCTACAGACTGGTAGGCCAGTCGCTGCATACATTGGTTCACCACACAACGGATGCTGTGATGGCTATCCAGGGGGCGCCACGGGGAGGCTGTATGTCAACTTGACCTATGCACGGACAAGGATAGTCTTGGCAGCTCGCCATGTTGAGCGCGCTCAAGAACATTGCCTCGTGTGCATAGGCTCATGCCCTCCCGAATTAGAAACACTGTCCATAATTTATGCTCTAAAAAGATTTAAAATTTACTTACTAGGAATTCCTTTTAAGATTGTGACTGATTGTCAAGCTCTTGCGTTGACCGTAAACAAAAAAATTCTTAATCCTCGCATTTCGCGGTGGGACCTTGAACTACAATGATTTGACTACAGTGTGGAACATAGAAAAGGTGGCCGTATGTCACATGTGGATTCTCTAAGTAGATCTTTCAAACATACTCTACATTGATAGCGAATCGTTTGAGTTCGTACTAGCAGCAGCACAAAAAACAAGATCCGGATATTATTGCAATTGCTGCTAATTTGGAAAAAGCGAAAAGTTCTTATTTTGAGATGATAGACGGGCTTATTTATCGGAAAACTAAAGACTAAATCCTTTTCTATGTCCCTTCGCATAAGGTAGACCAAGTGATTAAAACACACCATGAAAATCTCTGTCATGTAGGTGTCGATAAGTGTTTTGAACATTTGTCCAACATTTACTGGTTTCCAAAAATGAAACACAAAATAAAAAATTTTATTAAAACATTTTACCAAGTTCACAAAATTATATGCAGTTAAAAGTACACAAAGCAAAGAGACCATTACGTGTTTAAAAGTTTTCTTTCAGAATTATTCCAGGCCAAATAGTAATATGAGACCCTACGAAGCATTACCAAAACACCCAAAAGTTGATGATGAGGATGACGATGAGAATGATGACGAGGATGATGATGAAGGGAGCAAGGAGACACCAAGTACGGGGACGATGAGAGTGTGAATGAGAAAGAAGGAAGATAAGGTAATTTAAAATTTCGTACACCATTACCAATCCTTTCGAGAATCTTAGCCCAACAATTTGTAAAAGAAATAATAAACATAAGTTAAAAAATATTTAATGATTCTGAATACATGATCAGGATGGCCGAGTTGTAGTAACCAACTAAAATATTGTTTAATGTGCAAGTGTTAGCGTTTTGCTTAACATACTGTAGCTGCCTAATAAGATGTACGGTTAACTGTAATATCTACTTACTCTCTTTGCCATCCGATCATCTTATTTTCCCGTAATGAATATTTCGTTAAGTTTTGTAATATAAAAGTGTGAGTGAATCTCCACACGACGCTCTCATTCTGAAATAAACTGTCAAGGAAAACCCACGTTCTTGTTATTCTTTTGTTTCCCTATAACGGCCTACAAAACTAATGTTTTCTTATCTAGCTTATTGATAGTGCCCTGGTGCACTGCAACCTCAAACCTCCAGATATTGGATTACTGCAACTCAAAATTGATTAAGATACACACCGGAACTGCAATCATTCAAGATGGGAATTTCAAGATTGTACATGTAATCGATATAAACGCGTATGAAAACCTTGTTAACAAAATAGAGGAACAAGTTGTACAATTCCTTCCATCCACAACATCCTATATTCCCCATTATTTCCTTTGAAATCAAAATAATTAAGAACAATCTAAGTAGATTAAAAATTAAAAAAAACTAAAAGATCAATTGACTTCCTAGGAACAACGTGGAAATGGATTACGGGTAGCCCCGACCACCACGACTTTCAAATACTTACAGACAAAATGAATAATGTTTTGGAGAATAATAATAACCAAGTAATTATTAATAAAATTACATTAGAAAAAATAAATGAAATAACAAATAAAACCAATTACATATTAAAAGTATTTAATTGAAATTAAATACAAATTAGACGTAATTAAGGATGAAATCATAAACATAGCTTATGCATTGCATTGGTCAAAGGCCAACATAATTAATTCATTTATACTGTCAAATACGAAAATTAATGCAACAAAAAATATTTTGGAATCAAACAATATACCATACATAAACTTAGATGACGCATTAAAATTTGCTCAACTAAAAATAGCTTCTAAATATGACAATTTAATCTATATTATAAGTATTCATACTACAAAAAATGAATTGTGCGCATTATCTATTATTAAGCCAGTGAAGACGAATAATGTCATAAGTAAAATAGATTATAAAAAATTACTAGAATGTAAGAATGAAATATACGCTGTTAAGAATAAAGACATATAATGATTTAACAATTTGTAACAATAAGAACATTGTTAACTTAAGGAAAAGCTCGTGTATTATAAAGCTCTTACGCAGTCGAGAGGCGAATTGCGCCATCATAAACAATGAACACGTACCCGAAGTAGATGAGATTGACACCGGAATTTTGCTATTAAACCAGTTTGACAGTCCAGTCACAATTAACAACGAAACGATCATGCTCAATGAAACCTATATTATTAAACACGTCAACCAAACCATTAAGGAAACCAGAGGAAAGGAAATCAGCCTCTACCAGCAATCCTTCAACCGTCCTAATCACATAATCAAAGGGAAGAAGAAGAAAGTTCTCACGTTAGAAAGGATGAAGAGTATGTATGTCAACAGAACAATTCGAATCAACTTATTGGAGACTAAGAACAAGATAAGCTTTACAATCAACATCATAATGGTAGCGACACTTCTGATCATCGCACTAATTGTACTCCGGAAAATTCGAGGACGTAAGGAAGATAAGAAGGAACACCATACCACTAGAATAAATCTCCAAGCAACAACAACCATCGGGATAGAAGATATACCTCACCTAATAACATAGGTCTAACGAGGACGTTAGAATTTAAGGCCGGAGGAGTAAAGTCAAGAAATGCTGAATCACCAGAATAGTTGCATGCGGTTCATTGCATCGTCCACATGACAGCATGGATCAAATTAACGTCTGCCACGAGCATGAAAACAAACACCGGCATGCAATTCCTCAAAGAGTATTTCCGCTGACACTGCGACTGGAGCGATCACAACCGAGTCTTCATTCAATGTATGAATTTAGAATTAAGTTAGTCTTAAGAAAGTAATTGTACGAACAAGTGGTAAAAGAAATAAAAATTATTTTTTTAAATAAAATGCAGTAGATGTAAGTTTAATTAATATAAAAATCTGAGTTAACACAACACAACACATTCCTAATACAATGTTCTGTCGTTTGATTTGCAATTGTTTATTTTATCGACGCATGTGGTTGCCGTGGCGTAGTGGGTAAGTGCGTCGACCGCTACGCAGAATGTCTAGGTTCGATTCCCGGACGGGACACCCCGCATTTTTACACGGCACCACCTCTTTCGAGTGGCTGACAACACTCAAAGAGTATCAATTGTCTATGAAAAGGTTCTTAAATTTCGCCGTTCGGAGTCGGCAAAAAACTGTAGGTCCCATCTACTCGTGAGAGAAAAGTAGCACGCAAAACACGAGTAGTTGTTGAAGAAGCTAGGCCTTGGTCCCTTGTGGGCTGTAGTGCCATTCAAATATTATTATTATTATTATGTGGGCAATAGCCTCCATCGAGGACAACGAAAAACGGACAACAAGTGACATTTGCATACGTTTGTGGCAGATGAAATCCAAAAGTACGTACGAATTAATAACGCGATTATATGTGCGTACGTTGTGAAGGTTGGATAAATGTCTATTTTTACAAACAGGAATCGTGTGTTTAAGTTTCGTGATTTTCTAATCCCTTGTTATATCCGCATGTATTATAGTTAACTTAGACTCAGGAAGTTAATAAAGCATTTCGCTTCTATTGCGAAACCACTACACAATCTTGTGAAATCTATGTTATGTGAATAGTAGAGTTGAATTATTGGCTCCACCTGTGTTATCCGTGTATGATCCATATGACACCACTGAATTGCAGTGTAATACGAGTAGCATTCGATTCGGAGCAGTGTTGTTCAAACGCAAGATTGTAATATGTTCTACCTACGGAAAAGGAAAGTCAATATGACAGTTATGAATTAAAAACACTTCCAATAGTATAAAAGTTATCTCACAAAGAGAAACACAAGGGTCTAAACGCTGTCTCTACCTCGTCAGTGTAGACGTAACGTGTCCATTATAGGTGTTACAACCAGCCACTGTGCTATTGCAGTACATTCCTCCAGGTTGGACATCCCTCTACTGTGAGTGAAAAGCCCTTGCAAATAGAAGAAGAAGAAATACCTAAGGATTTACCTTCTTGGCAATCTAGGTGAACTTATCTACTTTAGTGTGGGCACCTCTTAGGCTACATACTTAACGCACACTGGTTTCAATGTAACTAAGTAACTAATATGAAAAATGACATATGACAAAATGACAAACAACTCATTCTCATTGCAAATCTCACAGAATCTTCGCTAATTAAAGTCGAAGAAAATATCTGTAGTCAATTAAATATTTTTAAGGAATCTGAGAGGTCAATAAGCATACATCAGGGGGCAGTATATTTCAAATGTTCTTGAATGTCATCGCTGCACGCTGGCCAACATATGTATATACCGCCAAATCCAGGTCCCAGTTTCCGGAGACGCGCAGCTTCGTCTTGGAAAAGATGTGAGCCGGGACTTTAAGAGTTTAACTGTGTCTTGCAGTGTTCACGCGTCCGTTTACTGTTCAACATTAATTCACATGAGAAGACTCTTATCTTAAAACACTATCTAAGTTAACCTTGCGAGTATGTTAAAACATACAAAGATCCTAAGAGATTGGTTGATGCGGATTCTGTTGTTTTAAGCAGCACTGAGTCCGACCATATGGCTCTCTCTTGAACCAATAAAGAGACAGCCTTTAAAAAAAATTGTTTTGGAATTGGGAATAACATCAAATAACAATGCAATTCAGCTTTTTGATAACAATTTAGGTGAGTCCAGACATCCTCTACCTTCTTATTCGAACTGCACTGAACTGCCCGAAAAAGGTGTCATTGAAACTAGCTACTATGATGGCAACTCTTAAATGAATATAACAAAATTGTAATTATGTTCCACAAAGTTCAATGCAAATGCGTTATAAATGAAATATTGAAATAAAGAAACGTAATCTTTTTTACATTGTACCCAATAAAGATACTTGTACGAGAACATCCGATGGAAGTCTTTTCCTTTTACAGCAATACACACAATAAACCATATTGACTCGATATAGATTTTAGTTGCATTTGGGTGTACGTCACTACTTTCTTACTCTATTTTTTTTTTCTATAATTTTTTCTTTTGTGGCTAATTACGTTCCAAAAATAAGCCCCTCCGTTACGACTACAGCACCCTACAACCTTCCTGGTACGGAGACCGTTTGCAGCCGGTAAAGTCTATGAACGCAGTGTTGAGTGAGGAGGAACCTCGATATTATCGAGGGAGTTGTTACTATTAAGTGCAAAATTAGCATATCGAGAACCACCAGGTGCATTACTGTTAGTATAAAATTCAGCTTTCTTCCTATTTCGATTTGAACTATTTCTTTAAGGGACTTCCACTTCTCACATTAAAATAAATATATTTTTTTTTCTACTTTCTATACTGTCTGTTTGTTCTTTCAATTCTTCTCTCTCCCTCTCTCTCTCGCTCGCTCTCTCTCTCTCTCTCTCTCTCTCTTGCTCTCCTTTGTTTTTATATTCTCGTTTCATACTGTTGTCAATCGGTCGTAAAATCATTCGACAACCATCCAGATTTCCTACAGGAAGGATACATTCTTAATAAATCAAAGGGTTCCATTACATTCTTCCATATACCTTCATATGGAACTTGTGTAAGTTGACAACTTTTACCGCTGTGTGTGGTCGCTTAAACTCAGGTAGCATTTTTCTTGACACTCCTGCTTCGCTTACAAATTTTATTTTCAATTCTGGCAGCCCTTTCACTCTTATAGTTGATAATTTTATCTAACTTTTCCTGTAATACATTACGACTTTCTATTTATCTTTAAATAATTACTCACTTCTATCTAAAAATAACTGTGCCCCTGCTACTGCAAAAGTAGTGTTCCTATCAGATGTTTTACTATTTCTTAACGAAATCTGTCCAAAACGGTCAAGGTAAATCATGTCGAATGCTTCCTCGGTGAATATTATATAAAAAATCAGCTGATTCATTCATAAGCCTCACACATCTTAACCAATGTGTGTATGTATGAGCAACCTCTCTTCATGTCAACAACGTGTCAATTTACTATGAATAGGGCTGCGAAAAAAAAAATTGGGAATGCGTGAGTGCGAATAGTATCGAAAAAATAGCTGATCAAGTCAAATACTCTCAAATACAGTATACTCAGCCAATGAGATCCAAGTAAACATCAATTCTCAAAACACTGTTGCCAGGCCACTGTTTTATGAACGCTGTAAGCTTTTTTATCCATGCTTCATGCTCACATTGCAGAGAGTTACATCCTGGCAATCCTGATTGATTTTTGAAATAGCTGTTCCATTTGGCGGGACGAATCCGTCGTTGAATCCAAAACAAAAATTGAGGGAATGCTTTCTGGTATTGTCTGTGCGCCTGATACTTAATATTTTTTAATTCACCTTGAACTGTCAGCCATAGCCAATTTGATATTACTTGGAATTCAAGAAAACACCTTATTTGCCACTATGTTCGTACCGGGTGTCCACTGGATTCGTTTCCTCATGATTCTGTCGTTGCTATTGTTTAGTCTGCGCGATTATAATTGATTTAGTCTATGCGCAATTGGAGAATGTTAAATTACATGTTACTTCTTATTTTGCTAGACTTGCTGTTATTGTTGTAGTGGGAATAAGTGCAAGCCTTTTTATTATTACCACAATAATTAACTTACAGTTTGATAAGCACAAGCTGCCAAGGTTTCGACTTAACTCTGTATCGCATAATTAGTTACATCAGCACATGCGTGAATATAAAGATCTGAGTTAACACAACACAACACATTCCTAATACAATGTTCTGTCGTTTGATTTGCAATTGTTTATTTTATTGACGCATGTGGTTGCCGTGGCGTAGTGGGTAAGTGCGTCGACCGCTACGCAGAAAGTCTAGGTTCGATTCCCGGACGGGACACCCCGCATTTTTTCACGGCACCACCTCTTTCGAGTTTCTGACAAGCCTCTGAAATTTCGCCGTTCGGAGTCGGCAAAAAACTGTAGGTCCCTTCTACTCGTGAGAGAACAGTAGCACACACAGCACGAGTAGTTGCTGTAGAAGCTATGGGCTGTACTGCCACTCAATTATTAATTATTGATTATTGTGTTATCCGTGTATGATCCATATGCGCCGCTGAATTGCAGTGTAATACGAGTAGCATTCGATTCGGAGCAGTGTTGTTCAAACGCAAGATTGTAATATGTTCTACCTACGGAACAGGAAAGTCAATATGACAGTTATGAATTAAAAACATTTCCAATAATATAAAAGCTATCTCACAAAGAGAAACACAAGGGTGGATGAATGTCTAAACGCTGTCTCTACCTCGTCAGTGTAGACGTAACGTGTCCATTATAGGTGTTATAACAAGCCACTGTGCTATTGCAGTACATTCCTCCAGGTTGGACATCCCTCAAGAAGTTTAAGCCACGCTTCACCTCTACTGTGAGTGAATAGCCCTTGCAAATAGAAGAAGAAGAAATACCTAAGGATTTACTTACTTGGCAATCTAGGTGAACTTATCTACTTAAGTGTGGGCACCTTTTAGGCTACATACTTAACGCACACTGGTTTCAATGTAACTTATATGAAAAATGACATATGACAAAATGACAAACAACTCATTCTCATTGCAAATCTTACAGAATCTTCGCTAATTAAAGTCGAAGAAAATATCTGTAGTCAATTAAATATTTTTAAGGAATATGAGAGGTCAATAAGCATACATCACAGACAGTATATTTTGGATGTTCTTGAATGTCATCGTTGCATGCTGGACAACATATGTGTACACCGCTCAATCCAGGTCCTAGTTTCCGGAGACGCGCAGCTTCGTCTTGGAAAAGATGTGAACCGGGACTTTAAGAGTTTAACTGTGTCTTGCAGTGTTCACGCGTCCGTTTACTGTTCAACATTAATTCACATGAGAAGACTCTTATCTTAAAACACTATCTAAGTTAACCTTGCGAGTATGTTAAAACATACAAAGATCCTAAGAGATTGGTTGATGCGGATTCTGCTGTTTTAAGCAGCACTGAGTCTGACCATATGGCTCTCTCTTGAACCAATAAAGAGACAGCCTTTAAAAAAAATTGTTTTGGAATTGGGAATAACATTTAATAACAATGCAGTTCATCTTTTTGATAACAATTTATGTGAGTCCAGACATCCGCTATCACCTTATTCGAACTGCACTGAACTGACCAAAAAAGGTGTCATTGAAACTAGCTACTATGATGGCAACTCCACAAAGTTCCACAAAGTTCAATGCAAATGCGTTATAAATGAAATATTGAAATAAAAACACGTAATCTTTTTTACATTGTACCCGATAAAGTTACTTGTACGAGAACATCCGATGGAAGCCTTTTCCTTTTACAGCAATACACACGATAAACCATATTGTCTCGATTAAGATTTTAGTTGCATTTAGGTGTACGTCGCTACTTTCTTACTCTATTTTTTTTCTATAATTTTTTCTTTTGTGGCTTATTGCGTCCCTAGAATAAGTCCCTCCGTTATGACTACAGCACCCTACAACCTTCCTGGTACGGAGAGTGTTTGCAGCCGGTAAAGTCTATGAACGCAGTGTTGAGTGAGGAGGAACCTCGATATTATCGAGGGAGTTGTTACTATTAAGTGCAAAATTAGCATATCGAGAAACACCAGGTGCATTACTGTTAGTAACAAATTTAGCTTTCTTCCTATTTCGATTTGAACTATTTCTTTAAGGGACTGCCACTTCTCACATTAAAATAAATTTATTTTTTTTTTCTACTTACTATAAGTTATGGTTTTTTACGCGGTGAAGACTAAAAAAAACACAATTTAAATTTTTGCGGGGCAACTGCCCAGTTTATTACACGACAAGATTAAAAGAAGACTGGAAGAAGACTCAATTTTACAATATTCGTTTCGACTACTTATAGGCTAATTGTTGCTGACACAACAGCAATATTCCGGCGGTGACTTCTCAACGTTCTGCTGACACTATGTCAGCATGAATTTGGGTGAAGTGTGGGAAAGGTTCGCCGCTGGTGTTGATTGCTTGAATGCGCTCAGGTTGTGTTGATGTTGCACCTGGTGGCTGGGCTCAGCGTATTTCATGTTAACACCTCCCTCCTTAAAATCGAGTGTCCTCACTCGACACCATGTAAAGTATTGGCACTATGCTGGTAGTCAAATCTATTTTTTGTTGTCTTGTTAAGTTTTCAATCGTATCTTGCCTTGAACGTTCGTATTGTTCCGGGTTTGTACTAACTGTTCTACCAAAAAAAGTTTCTATTGGACGTTGCTTAGTAGTTGAATGAATGGAGTAGTTACACTCCTAGACAGCTCTGTCTAAGAGTTCTTCGAAAGATCTATGAACACGCTCGGTTTTTAGACAACGCATTATTTCTGATAACGTCCAGTGGAATCTTTCCACTTGTCCATTCACGGCGATTGTGTAAGGGTTTTATAAGGTTTTATAAATTTCGATTCCTAATTGATCTTGCAACATGAAACATATGGAAACTGAACTAAAGGTCTTCTCATTGTCTAACACGACCATTTTGTGGACACCAAACGGGAAAATAATTTCTCAAAGGTTCTCTAACATCTTCGACTGCTCTAGATTTTAAGATTCGAACTTGAGCAAATTTTAAAAATTTGTCTATTGCTGTTAATACTAAATTTTTATTTTTAGAATAGATGTCGAGGTGAATGATCTGACCTGGATATTGCGGAATGGGAGTACTGCGCAATTCAGGTTTATTCGGATAACGAACGTACTTTTGCTCTTTACAAACTCTACATTGCTTCACAATTTCGTTGATTTTTGATCTCATTTTCGGAATATAATAATATTGAAGCAATTGCATTTTATTTTCGTTACAACTTCTGTGGGCTCTGTTGTGTTCTTTGAGAATTTGTTCTGTTTGATCCATTGAATTCAAAAGGTCTTTTACCTGGGATTGAGTGAATCTGGTCCTATAGGATCTGAAATGGTATGGGTAAAACTCCTGAATTCTGCCCATGATTTCTTTATTAGTATAAGTTCCATTTATTACGCTGGGGTTTAGATATTTTTTTAGTATCGCAATGAGTTCTTCGTGGCGCCGTGGCGCAGTGGTAAGTGCATCGACTGCGGCGCAGAAAGTCTGGGTTCGATTCCCACCTAGCATTTTTTCACGGCACCACCTCTTTCGAGTTGCTGACAACACTCAAAGAGTATTAATTGTCTATGGAAAGCTTCTCAAATCTCGCCGTTCGGAATCGGCAAAAAACTGTAGGTCCCTTCTACTCGTGAAGAACAATAGCATGCACAACACGAGTAGTTGTTGTAGAAGCTAGGCCCTGGTCCGTTATGGGCTGTAGTGCCACTCAATTATTATTATTATTAATGAGTTCTTCATCCGTATACTCCTGTTGGATAAATATATGCCTATGGTAAGTTGGAAAGGGGATTTTAAAAGAGTAACTTGAACTATTTCCAATCAGAAAAAAAATTTGGTTTTTGAAGACGTTAATGGGTGATTCTACCGCAGGTATCATCTCATGTGCTGAGCTTTCAGCGCTGTGCTGAGTAACAGTCATTGAATTCACTTCAGCGGTTCTTGGAGGACGAGACAAAGCGTCTGCAACTACATTGCTTTTGCCTGGCTTATAGTGCAATTCGTGACTATACTCCTCAAGAATAGCCTTCCAACGCTTCATTTTCGAATTATTATTTTTGCTGCTAAGAGCGTATGTAAGGGGTTGATGATCAGTGTAGATTTTGACGTGTGCTGTTCCGTACAGGTAGTTTCGAAGGGTGTTTAAAGCCCAAATGATGGCGAGCATCTCTTTTTCATTAGCAGCGTAATGTTCTTCAGCTTTGCTTAATGATCTGGAGATGAACGTTATTGGCTTATCTTTTTGAGAAAGTACCGCACCGATCGCATATTCGGAAGCATCGGTTGTCAGCTCAAATGGTACACCGAAATCAGGGTAGACAAGTAGTAGATCTCTTGAAACTAGGGAATTTTTCAACTTCTTAAAGGCTTCCATAGCAGTAGGGGACAATCAAATAGGAATTTTGCTAGACTGATGTTTTGAAATTCGACCTTTTTCTCCTCTCAAGAGAGAAGTGAGGGGTTTGGCGAGTTTTACATAATCTTTTACAAAACGACGGTAATAGCTAGATAAACCTAGGAAAGAAAGGAGTTGCTTAAGAGTTTTTGGAATAGGGAAGTTTACAATAGCCTCGACCTTTTTAGGGCTTGTAGAAATTCCTTTTGATGATACAATAAAGCCAAGAAATTCAACTTCTTCCTTAAAGAAGTTGCACTTGTCTAATTGTACTTTCATGTTAGCTTCATGAAGTATTCGGAATATTTCTTTCAAGTGTGCAATATGTTCTTGTAACGTTTTACTGAAGACAATAATATCGTCAATATAAACGCGACAGAATTTGCCCATTGGAGAACGCAAGATATCGTCCAAAGCACGTTGAAAAATGGACGGGGCGTTTTTGAGTCCGAAGGGAAGTCGGGTGAACTCATATTTTGCGTTATTTATGGAAAAGGCAGTTTTTTCCATATCCGAAGTTTTCAGGGGAATTTGATGGAAACCGCTTTTTAAATCTAGTACAGAAAAATATTTACTTTCGCCTAACTGAGATAACACTTCATTTATTTCAGGGATGGGGTAACGGTCTGATACTGTTACCGAATTGAGCTTTCGAAAATCAATTAGGAGCCTATACTGCTTGTTACCGTTTGAATCGTCTTTTTATGGTACAATCCACACTGGTGAATTATATGGGGAACGAGAAGGTCTTATTATATTATCATCGAGAAGTTTCTGTAGCTGTTTGTTAACTTCTTCTCTTAATGAAGCAGGATACGGATAATACTTGGAATACACTGGTGTGTCCGTGTTCGTTCTTATTTCGCCCACAACTTTCGTTGTGTAAGTAAGCTTTTCGTCAGGATCTGCAAAAAGCGAAGGGTATTTCTGGACAAGAGACTTGATCGAATTTCTTTGATATTCTGGCATATGGCTCAGTTTGTTGTTGAGAAAATTTATAGCTTGACAATTTAATTGTCTAATTTTTACTTTCATCTTATTTAAAATAGTCAGACAATCGTTTTTTGTGTCAATTACTGCAGATAATCGCTTAAGGCTGTCGTTTCCTAGAATACCGTAAAACGACGTTAGAGTTGGAAGTAAGAAAAATGTATGGTTAATATAATTTTGGCCGAAAAGATTTAAAATAGTATGGTGAGTTATTTCTACATCACCTGCTATTGATTTTGCGAAGAAGTTATGGGTATTTTTGAGTTGCTTTTTTAGTAAATTTGGCTGAATATAATTCTTGCTGGATTCTGTGTCTATGAGAAAGTTAAATATTTGTCCACTCTTCGATCTGCATTGGATGTAAGGCAGCGAAGAGGGGTTTATTCTAAAAAAATTATGTCAGAGAAATCTGCAACGTCTTCGTCAAATTCTTCCAGGTTATTACCATGCTGTAGAAGTAGTTTCGTAAATCAGGGTATTGCTCAACTTCATCAGTATTAGTTACTTGATAGAATGCGTAAGCATCCCTGGGACAAATTTCGTCTGTTGGTTGGACGACAAAAGGTGGTAGTCTCTCGACGTCTATATGGAAATTCCTTTGATACTTTGTTTGCTGAGGGGCTTGCATAGATTGGCTTGGTTGACGTTTCCGTGCATACTTAAAAGGTTTTGGTCTGTTCTGATAGTTGACAGCGGAGTTTATGGTTGAGGTCTCCATCGGTTCTGGCTTAGGCTGGGGCCTAGGCGCAGTTGGTCTCGGAGGAGCCTGGGAGTTGTAATAATCATATTGATGGTGTTGTTGGTACTGCGGTAATCTGTGCTGCTGTTGGTGTTGACTGTATTGTGGTTGTTGTTGATATTGGCCGTTTTGAGATTGTTGTTGAAAATAATGGGAACGATTTTGCGGGATATACGCGATTTGTGGAAAGAATAAGTTTCCTCGCGGGGAAGCTTTACTGAATCTATTACTTCTTTGCGGGATTGGAGGTTGTTGAGGTTGGTATGTTTTATGCACGTTATTTGCATAACTTGAACGGAATTTTTGATTCTCTAGCTTTAGACAAAGGTTTAGTGCTACCGGAAGCTCTTGGTTCACGAACACCTAAGAGTTTCGGAAGGTCTCCGTTTAAACCGCGAATAAACGTATCGATAACAGCTAGTAAGTGTAGTCATTGCTTCGGGGCCAATGTCCATGCATTGAATTTTATTTAGTATTAAGGATAAATGCGTATAGACTTTTTGGCAGAAGTCTTGGACTAGCAAATGTCCTTGAATCAGAGATGTCATTTGGTACTCTAAAGTGCCAAGGTCTCTCTGGTCTGCGTAATGCAGCGACAAACATCTGGAAATTACTCTCCAGTTTAGGGGCGTATAGTATGATTCGAGAACTGCATCGGCATTTCCCGTTATCTTGTTCCGAATAGTATTCAAGATACCATAATACTTCGGGGTACCTTCTAGCGACTGGTACAGCTGGAGGATACGCTCTACGCTTTTTCTCCACGAGCTGTATTCGCCTGGTCTTCCCGAAAAATCACGGAGGCATTTGACTGAATCTGGTATTTTGTCTAAATCTTCAAGGTTGTTTCTATATTCGGGGTTTATACCTTGCTCTCTTGAAAATGATGTATCAAGGTTTGGATTTAACATAGAGTGAACTATGTTCGCCACTATTTCTTGTAATTGGGAAGTTGGTATTACGGGAGCCGGTGTTTGCGTCTGGGCTGGGGAGGGTCTTCGGTTTTCTGGGGTATTTTCTGGGGGTAACTGGGCTAGGACCGACGGGCGGACTAGATTATTTGGATTTGACATGGTTAAAGGGATGGATTACAAAATACACACTCAGTTTACTTAATTATATGTTTCGAGTTACAAAATATGGATTCTTATTAACTTAAAATTATATTTTCTGTTGTGTTTTGAATATTTTGCAATTAAAATTTGTACTTAATCACTATGACACTGGAGCGGCTGCTAGGATACACTAGCTCCTTTTCCTCTGCTGGTGCAGCTACTAAGGTGCCTCTTTTCTCCAAGGGAGTCGGTTCTTCTTGTTGTTTCTTCTGCTTCACCACGATGACCACGTTTCAGCACTATCCACTATGTGGATTTTTATTTGCAACTGCCCAGTTTATTACACGACAAGATCAAAAGAAGGCTCGAAGAAGACTCAATTTTACAATATTCGTTTCGGCTACTTATAGGCTAATTTTTTGCTGACACAACAGCAATATTCCGGCGGTGACTTCTTGACGTTCTGCTGACACTATGTTTGGAGCTTGCAGCAGGTGGAAGCTATTCCTCGAATTTGGGTGAAGTGTGGGAAAGGTTCGCCGCTGGTGTTGATGGCTTGAATGCGCTCAGGTTGTGTTGACGTTGCACCTGGTGGCTGGGCTCAGCGTATTTCGTGTTAACATATACTGTCTGTTCGCTCTTTCAATCATTCTCTCTCCCTCTCTCTCTTTCTCTCTCTCTCTCTCTCGCTCTCTCTCTCTCTTTCTCTCATTTTTTGTACATATATTCTCGTTTTGTACTGTTGTCAATCGGTCATACAATCATTCGACAACCATCCAGATTTCCTACAGGAAGGATACATTCTTAATAAATCAAAGGGTTCCATTACATTCTTCCATATACCTTCATATGGAACTTGTGTAAGTTGACAACTTTTACCGCTGTGTGTGGTCGCTTAAACTCAGGTAGCATTTTTCTTGACACTCCTGCTTCGCTTACAAATTTTATTTTCAATTCTGGCAGCCCTTTCACTCTTATAGTTGATAATTTTATCTAACTTTTCCTGTAATACATTACGACTTTCTATTTATCTTTAAATAATTACTCACTTCTATCTAAAAATAACTGTGCCCCTGCTACTGCAAAAGTAGTGTTCCTATCAGATGTTTTACTATTTCTTAACGAAATCTGTCCAAAACGGTCAAGGTAAATCATGTCGAATGCTTCCTCGGTGAATATTATATAAAAAATCAGCTGATTCATTCATAAGCCTCACACATCTTAACCAATGTGTGTATGTATGAGCAACCTCTCTTCATGTCAACAACGTGTCAATTTACTATGAATAGGGCTGCGAAAAAAAAATTGGGAATGCGTGAGTGCGAATAGTATCGAAAAAATAGCTGATCAAGTCAAATACTCTCAAATACAGTATACTCAGCCAATGAGATCCAAGTAAACATCAATTCTCAAAACACTGTTGCCAGGCCACTGTTTTATGAACGCTGTAAGCTTTTTTATCCATGCTTCATGCTCACATTGCAGAGAGTTACATCCTGGCAATCCTGATTGATTTTTGAAATAGCTGTTCCATTTGGCGGGACGAATCCGTCGTTGAATCCAAAACAAAAATTGAGGGAATGCTTTCTGGTATTGTCTGTGCGCCTGATACTTAATATTTTTTAATTCACCTTGAACTGTCAGCCATAGCCAATTTGATATTACATACTTGGAATTCAAGAAAACACCTTATTTGCCACTATGTTCGTACCGGGTGTCCACTGAATTCGTTTCCTCATGATTCTGTCGTTGCTATTGTTTAGTCTGCGCGATTATAATTGATTTAGTCTATGCGCAATTGGAGAATGTTAAATTACATGTTACTTCTTATTTTGCTAGACTTGCTGTTATTGTTGTAGTGGGAATAAGTGCAAGCCTTTTTATTATTACCACAATAATTAACTTACAGTTTGATAAGCACAAGCTGCCAAGGTTTCGACTTAACTCTGTATCGCATAATTAGTTACATCAGCACATGCGTGAATATAAAGATCTGAGTTAACACAACACAACACATTCCTAATACAATGTTCTGTCGTTTGATTTGCAATTGTTTATTTTATTGACGCATGTGGTTGCCGTGGCGTAGTGGGTAAGTGCGTCGACCGCTACGCAGAAAGTCTAGGTTCGATTCCCGGACGGGACACCCCGCATTTTTTCACGGCACCACCTCTTTCGAGTTTCTGACAAGCCTCTGAAATTTCGCCGTTCGGAGTCGGCAAAAAACTGTAGGTCCCTTCTACTCGTGAGAGAACAGTAGCACACACAGCACGAGTAGTTGCTGTAGAAGCTATGGGCTGTACTGCCACTCAATTATTAATTATTAATTATTGTGTTATCCGTGTATGATCCATATGCGCCGCTGAATTGCAGTGTAATACGAGTAGCATTCGATTCGGAGCAGTGTTGTTCAAACGCAAGATTGTAATATGTTCTACCTACGGAACAGGAAAGTCAATATGACAGTTATGAATTAAAAACACTTCCAATAATATAAAAGCTATCTCACAAAGAGAAACACAAGGGTGGATGAATGTCTAAACGCTGTCTCTACCTCGTCAGTGTAGACGTAACGTGTCCATTATAGGTGTTATAACAAGCCACTGTGCTATTGCAGTACATTCCTCCAGGTTGGACATCCCTCAAGAAGTTTAAGCCACGCTTCACCTCTACTGTGAGTGAATAGCCCTTGCAAATAGAAGAAGAAGAAATACCTAAGGATTTACTTACTTGGCAATCTAGGTGAACTTATCTACTTAAGTGTGGGCACCTTTTAGGCTACATACTTAACGCACACTGGTTTCAATGTAACTTATATGAAAAATGACATATGACAAAATGACAAACAACTCATTCTCATTGCAAATCTTACAGAATCTTCGCTAATTAAAGTCGAAGAAAATATCTGTAGTCAATTAAATATTTTTAAGGAATATGAGAGGTCAATAAGCATACATCACAGACAGTATATTTTGGATGTTCTTGAATGTCATCGTTGCATGCTGGACAACATATGTGTACACCGCTCAATCCAGGTCCTAGTTTCCGGAGACGCGCAGCTTCGTCTTGGAAAAGATGTGGGCCGGGACTTTAAGAGTTTAACTGTATCTTGCAGTGTCCACGCGTCCGTATACTGTCCATATATAACAATTCAACAATAATTCACATGAGAAGAATTCACTATCTAAGTTAACCTTGCGAGTATGTTAAAACATTCAAAGATCCTAAGAGATTTGTTGATGCGGATTCTGTTGTGTTAAGCAGCACTGAGTCTGACCATATGGCTCTCTCTTGAACCAATAAAGAGACAGTCTTTTTACAAAAAATTGTTTGGAATTGGGAATAACATTAAATAACAATGCAATTCATCTTTTTGATAACAATTTAAGTGAGTCCAGACATCCGCTATCACCTTATTCGAACTGCACTGAACTGACCGAAAAATGTGTCATTGAAACTAGCTACTATGATGGCAACTCCACTAAGTTCCACAAAGTTCAATGCAAATGCGTTATAAATGAAATATTGAAATAAAAACACGTAATCTTTTTTACATTGTACCCGATAAAGTTACTTGTACGAGAACATCCGATGGAAGCCTTTTCCTTTTACAGCAATACACACGATAAACCATATTGTCTCGATTAAGATTTTAGTTGCATTTAGGTGTACGTCGCTACTTTCTTACTCTATTTTTTTTCTATAATTTTTTCTTTTGTGGCTTATTGCGTCCCTAGAATAAGCCCCTCCGTTATGACTACAGCACCCTACAACCTTCCTGGTACGGAGAGTGTTTGCAGCCGGTAAAGTCTATGAACGCAGTGTTGAGTGAGGAGGAACCTCGATATTATAGAGGGAGTTGTTACTATTAAGTGCAAAATTAGCATATCGAGAAACACCAGGTACATTACTGTTAGTATCAAATTTAGCTTTCTTCCTATTTCGATTTGAACTATTTCTTTAAGGGACTTCCACTTCTCACATTAAAATAAATTTATTTTTTTTCTACTTACTATAAGTTATGGTTTTTTACGCGGTGAAGACTAAAAAAAAACACAATTTAAATTTTCGCGGGGCAACTGCCCAGTTTATTACACGACAAGATCAAAAGAAGACTCGAAGAAGACTCAATTTTACAATATTCGGTTCGACTACTTATAGGCTAATTGTTGCTGACACAACAGCAATATTCCGGCGGTGACTTCTCAACGTTCTGCTGACACTATGTCAGCATGAATTTGGGTGAAGTGTGGGAAAGGTTCGCCGCTGGTGTTGAATCATTGAATGCGCTCAGGTTGTGTTGATGTTGCACCTGGTAGCTGGGCTCAGCGTAGTTCGTGTTAACACCTCCCTCCTTAAAATCGAGTGTCCTCACTCGACACCGTGTAAAGTATTGGTACTTGGCTGGTCGTCAATATGAATTGTGTTATTCACATGCAATTCCTTTAGCATCTCCAAGGTGAGTAATTCTTCATAGGTTCCGGTTGATGAATTGGGATGCAAGGCTGCTGGTAGAAGCTTTGAGAAGGACATCTCCAAAGATTTGTATTCTTGGCCATTTATTACAATAGATGAGTTGTGGTGTCGCAGAATGAAGGTTCCTGTCAGGTTAACTTTGTTGCCTTCTACGGAGATTGTACCGTCGAACTAGTTCAGGAGTATCATTCCCGTATGGAGTTCCTCGATGGTTGGAATGTGTTGGCTGTTTATTGTGTCTCAACTAAATGATTTGGCTTTTACTATATTTGTAATACAATTATCGGAATTAAGGTATACAATGTTATTTCTTTTGCATATTGTTAATTCTGAATAAGTTTTACAATTATCTTTGATTGCAAATAAATCTTTTTCGCATTTAAGTATATTATCATATTCCAATTTAATAGCTTTCTTATCAATTTTAACAGGCCAAATTAAAATTTTTTTGACAATTTGGTTGTTGGTATACTAATAATAAATAAAATTTAATAATTGACGCATTTACAACTATTTTAACATCAGTGAAGTCAAGTGCTTCCTCTATATTTTCAAAAGGTATCCTGCTATCTTTAAATTTTTCTTTAAATATTTCTATTCCTACATTTGACAAAATTAATGAGTTTATTATTTTATTTTTGGCCCACAATAAGGCATATTCTATGTTTACAATATCTTCTTTTAATACATCTAGCTGAAACTTAATTTCTAATACATAATCGCTTACAAATTTATTTTCTTCTAACAAATTATGTACATTATTGCTTATATTTGACAACTGATTTATTCTTTCGATACATTTTTCATTAATAACTACTTGATTGTTATTGTTTTTTAGAATTGTGTGCATCTGATACTTAACAATTTAAAAGTCGTCGTGGTTTGGGCTACCGGCTAGCCATTTCCACGCACTTCCACTATGAAACTAAGGGATCTGGGAGTACGGGATTTTGGTTTAAGGTTATTCAATTGACTGATAAGCTTGGATATATCTCGGGATAGGATTGGATAACTGGGATGGGTTTTTTCAACGTAGTTATGAATTTGGTTTTGTGTTCGCAGGGCAATTTTTTCGTATGCTTCTATATCGATAACGTGGATAAGCTAATTGATCTTGCAACATGAAACATATGGAAACTGAACTAAAGGTCTTCTCATTGTCTAACACGACCATTTTGGGGACACCAAACGAGAAAATAATTTGTCTCAAAGGTTCTCTAACATCTTCGACTGCTCTCGATTTTAAGATTCGAACTTGAGCAAATTTTAAAAATTTGTCTATTGCTGTTAATACTAAATTTTTATTTTTAGAATAGATGTCGAGGTGAATGATCTGACCTGGATATTGCGGAATGGGAGTACTGCGCAATTCAGGTTTATTCGGATAACGATCGTACTTTTGCTCTTTACAAACTCTACATTGCTTCACAATTTCGTTGATTTTTGATCTCATTTTCGGAATATAATAATATTGAAGCAATTGCATTTTATTTTCGTTACAACTTCTGTGGGCTCTGTTGTGTTCTTTGAGAATTTGTTCTGTTTGATCCATTGAATTCAAAAGGTCTTTTACCTGGGATTGAGTGAATCTGGTCCTATAGGATCTGAAATGGTATGGGTAAAACTCCTGAATTCTGCCCATGATTTCTTTATTAGTATAAGTTCCATTTATTACGCTGGGGTTTAGATATTTTTTTAGTATCGCAATGAGTTCTTCGTGGCGCCGTGGCGCAGTGGTAGGTGCATCGACTGCGGCGCAGAAAGTCTGGGTTCGATTCCCACCTAGCATTTTTTCACGGCACCACCTCTTTCGAGTTGCTGACAACACTCAAAGAGTATTAATTGTCTATGGAAAGCTTCTCAAATCTCGCCGTTCGGAATCGGCAAAAAACTGTAGGTCCCTTCTACTCGTGAAGAACAATAGCATGCACAACACGAGTAGTTGTTGTAGAAGCTAGGCCCTGGTCCGTTATGGGCTGTAGTACCACTCAATTATTATTATTATTAATGAGTTCTTCATCCGTATACTCCTGTTGGATAAATATATGCCTATGGTAAGTTGGAAAGGGGATTTTAAAAGAGTAACTTGAACTATTTCCAATCAGAAAAAAAATTTGGTTTTTGAAGACGTTAATGGGTGATTCTACCGCAGGTATCATCTCATGTGCTGAGCTTTCAGCGCTGTGCTGAGTAACAGTCATTGAATTCACTTCAGCGGTTCTTGGAGGACAAGACAAAGCGTCTGCAACTACATTGCTTTTGCCTGGCTTATAGTGCAATTCGTGACTATACTCCTCAAGAATAGCCTTCCAACGTTTCATTTTCGAATTATTATTTTTGCTGCTAAGAGCGTATGTGAGGGGTTGATGATCAGTGTAGATTTTGACGTGTGCTGTTCCGTACAGGTAGTTTCGAAGGGTGTTTAAAGCCCAAATGATGGCGAGCATCTCTTTTTCATTAGCAGCGTAATGTTCTTCAGCTTTGCTTAATGATCTGGAGATGAACGTTATTGGCTTATCTTTTTGAGAAAGTACCGCACCGATCGCATATTCGGAAGCATCGGTTGTCAGCTCAAATGGTACACCGAAATCAGGGTAGACAAGTAGTAGATCTCTTGAAACTAGGGAATTTTTCAACTTCTTAAAGGCTTCCATAGCAGTAGGGGACAATCAAATAGGAATTTTGCTAGACTGATGTTTTGAAATTCGACCTTTTTCTCCTCTCAAGAGAGAAGTGAGGGGTTTGGCAAGTTTTACATAATCTTTTTTAGGGCTTTTGGAAATTCCTTTTGATGATACAATAAAGCCAAGAAATTCAACTTCTTCCTTAAAGAAGTTGCACTTGTCTAATTGTACTTTCATGTTAGCTTCATGAAGTATTCGGAATATTTCTTTCAAGTGTGCAATATGTTCTTGTAACGTTTTACTGAAGACAATAATATCGTCAATATAAACGCGACAGAATTTGCCCATTGGAGAAAGCAAGATATCGTCCAATGCACGTTGAAAAATGGACGGGCCGTTTTTGAGTCCGAAGGGAAGTCGGGTGAACTCATATTTTGCGTTATTTATGGAAAAGGATTTTTTTTCCATATCCGAAGGTTTCAGGGGAATTTGATGGAAACCGCTTTTTAAATCTAGTACAGAAAAATATTTACTTTCGCCTAACTGAGATAACACTTCATTTATTTCAGGGATGGGGTAACGGTCTGATACTGTTACCGAATTGAGCTTTCGAAAATCAATTAGGAGCCTATACTGCTTATTACCGTTTGAATCGTCTTTTTTCGGTACAATCCACACTGGTGAATTATATGGGGAACGAGAAGGTCTTATTATATTATCATCGAGAAGTTTCTGTAGCTGTTTGTTAACTTCTTCTCTCAATGAAGCAGGATACGGATAATACTTGGAATACACTGGTGTGTCCGTGTTCGTTCTTATTTCGCCCACAACTTTCGTTGTGTAAGTAAGCTTTTCGTCAGGATCTGCAAAAAGCGAAGGGTATTTCTGGACAAGAGACTTGATCGAATTTCTTTGATATTCTGGCATATGGCTCAGTTTGTTGTTGAGAAAATTTATAGCTTGACAATTTAATTGTTTGGTACTGCGGTAATCTGTGCTGCTGTTGGTGTTGACTGTATTGTGGTTGTTGTTGATATTGGCCGTTTTGAGATTGTTGTTGAAAATAATGGGGACGATTTTGCGGGATATACGCGATTTGTGGAAAGAATAAGTTTCCTCGCGGGGAAGCTTTACTGAATCTATTACTTTTTTGCGGGATTGGAGGTTGTTGAGGTTGGTATGTTTTATGCACGTTATTTGCATAACTTGAACGGAATTTTTGATTCTCTAGCTTTAGACAAAGGTTAAGTGCTACCGGAAGCTCTTGGTTCACGAACACCTAAGAGCTTCGGAAGGTCTATGTTTAAACCGCGAATAAACGTATCGATAACAGCTAGTAAGTGTAGTCATTGCTTCGGGGCCAATGTCCATGCATTGAATTTTATTTAGTATTAAGGATAAATGCGTATAGACTTTTTGGTAGAAGTCTTGGACTAGCAAATGTCCTTGAATCAGAGATGTCATTTGGTACTCTAAAGTGCCAAGGTCTCTCTGGTCTGCGTAATGCAGCGACAAACATCTGGAAATTACTCTCCAGTTTAGGGGCGTATTGTATGATTCGAGAACTGCATCGGCATTTCCCGTTATCTTGTTCCGAATAGTATTCAAGATACCATAATACTTCGGGGTACCTTCTAGCGACTGGTACAGCTGGAGGATACGCTCTACGCTTTTTCTCCACGAGCTGTATTCGCCTGGTCTTCCCGAAAAATCACGGAGGCATTTGACTGAATCTGGTATTTTGTCTAAATCTTCAAGGTTGTTTCTATATTCGGGGTTTATACCTTGCTCTCTTGAAAATGATGTATCAAGGTTTGGATTTAACATAGAGTGAACTATGTTCGCCACTATTTCTTGTAATTGGGAAGTTGGTATTACGGGAGCCGGTGTTTGCGTCTGGGCTGGGGAGGGTCTTGGGTTTTCTGGGGTATTTTCTGGGGGTAACTGGGCTAGGACCGACGGGCGGACTAGATTATTTGGATTTGACATGGTTAAAGGGATGGATTACAAAATACACAATCAGTTTACTTAATTATATGTTTCGAGTTACAAAATATGGATTCTTATTAACTTAAAATTATATTTTCTGTTGTGTTTTGAATATTTTGCAATTAAAATTTGCACTTAATCACTATGACACTGGAGCGGCTGCTAGGATACACTAGCTCCTTTTCCTCTGCTGGTGCAGCTACTAAGGGGCCTCTTTTCTCCAAGGGAGTCGGTTCTTCTTGTTGTTTCTTCTGCTTCACCACGATGACAACGTTTCAGCACTATCCACTATGTGGATTTTTATTTGCTTTTACCTATTTTAAAATTCACGCACTTTTTCCGCTTTTAGTTCTATTAACTATTTTAGCATGCGCGTTTTCAGTTCTATGAACTTATTTTTCTTTCGTATTCTTATAACTTGCTCGGGCTTACACTAACTTGCTCGGATTTTACTTAACACTAACTCGCTCGGATTTGCACTAACTTGCTCGGGCTTTACTTAACACTAACTTGCTCGGATTTGCACTAACTTGCTCGAGTGCCAGTTATGGTTTTTTAAGCGGTGAAGACTAAAAAAAACACAACTTAAATTTTCGCGGGGCAACTGCCCAGTTTATTACACGACAAGATCAAAAGAAGGCTCGAAGAAGACTCAATTTTACAATATTCGATTCGGCTACTTATAGGCTAATTTTTTGCTGACACAACAGCAATATTCCGGCGGTAACTTCTCGACGTTCTGCTGACACTATGTCTGGAGCTTGCAGCAGGTGGAAGCTATTCCTCGAATTTGGGTGAAGTGTGGGAAAGGTTCGCCGCTGGTGTTGATGGCTTGAATGCGCTCAGGTTGTGTTGACGTTGCACCTGGTGGCTGGGCTCAGAGTATTTCGTGTTAACATATACTGTCTATTCGCTCTTTCAATTATTCTCTCTCCCTCTCTCTCTTTCTCTCATTTTTTGTACATATATTCTCGTTTTGTACTGTTATCAATCGGTCATACAATCATTCGACAACCATCCAGATTTCCTACAGGAGGGATACCTTCTTAATAAATCCCTTTGATTTATTCCATTACATTCCTCCAAATACCTTCATATGGAACTTGTGTAAGTTGACAACTTTTACCGCTGTGTGTGGTCGCGTAAACTCAGGTAGCATTTTTCGTGACACTCCTGCTTCGCTTACAAATTTTATTTTCAATTCTGGCAGCCCTTTCACTCTTATATTTAATAATTTTATCTAACTTTTCCTTTAATACATAACGACTTTCTATTTATCTTTAAATAATTACTCACTTCTATCTAAAAATAACTGTGCCCCTGCTACTGCAAAAGTAGTGTTCCTATCAGAAACTAAAACTTTTGGTCAACTGTAAGTTCCAATATATTATTTCTGCGCACATTTGGTATATTTCGTAAAAGCACCTATGACCAAGGAAATATATATGAATGTTTTACTATTTCTTAACGAAATCTGTCCAAAATGGTCAAGGTAAGTAATGTCGAATGCTTCCTCGGGGAATATTATATAAAAAATCAGCTGATTCATTCATAAGCCTCACACATCTTAACCAATGTGAGCCAAATAATGAATGTGTGTATGTATGAGCAACCTCTCTTTATGTCAACAACGTGTCAATTTACTATGAATAGAGCTGCGAAAAAAAAATTGGGAATGCGTGAGTGCGAATAGTATCGAAAAAACAGCTGATCAAGTCAAATACTCTCAAATACAGTATACTCAGCCAATGAGATTCAAGTAAACATAAAACCTCAAAACATTGTTGCCAGGCCACTGTTTTATGAACGCTGTAAGCTTTTTTATCCATGCTTCATGCTCACATTGCAGAGAGTTACATCCTGGCAATCCTGATTGATTTTTGAAATAGCTGTTCCATTGGGCGGGGCGAATCCGTCGTTGAATCCAAAACAAAAATTGAGGGAATGCTTTCTGGGATTGTCTGTGCGCCTGATACTTAATATTTTTTAATTCACCTTGAACTGTCAGCCATAGCCAATTTGATATTACTTGGAATTCGAGAAAACACCTTATTTGCCATTATGGTCGTACCGGGTGTCTACTGGATTCGTTTCCTCATGATTCTATCGTTGCTATTGTTTAGTCTGCGTGATTATAATTGATTTAGTCTATGCGCAATTGGAGAATGTTTAATTACATATTACTTCTTATTTTGCTAGACTTGCTGTTATTGTTGTAGTGGGAATAAGTGCAAGCCTTTTTATTATTACTACAATAATTAACTTACAGTTTGATAAGCACAAGCTGCCAAGGTTTCGACTTAACTCTGTATCGCATAATTAGTTACATCAGAACATGCGTGAATATAAAGATCTGAGTTAACACAACACAACACATTCCTAATACAATGTTCTGTCGTTTGATTTGCAATTGTTTATTTTATCAACGCATGTGGTTGCCGTGGCGTAGTGGGTAAGTGCGTCGACCGCTACGCAGAAAGTCTAGGTTCGATTCCCGGACGGGACACCCCGCATTTTTTCACGGCACCACCTCATTCGAGTTTCTGACAAGCCTCTGAAATTTCGCCGTTCGGAGTCGGCTAAAGATTGTGGGTCCCTTCTACTCGTGAGAGAACAGTAGCACGCACAGCACGAGTAGTTGTTGTAGAAACTAGGCCCTGGTCCCTTGTGGGCTGTAGTGCCATTCAAATATTATTGTTATTATTATGTGGGCAATAGGCTCCATCGAGGACAACGAAAAAAGGAATTAAAAATACTTCCAATAGTATGAAAGTTATCTCACAAAGAGAAACACAAGGGTGGGTGAATGTCTAAACGCTGTCTCTACCTCGTCAGTGTAGACGTAACGTGTCCATTATAGGTGTTATAACAAGCAACTGTGCTATTGCAGTACATTCCTCGGGTTGGACATCCCTCAAAAAGTTTCAGCCACGCTTCACCTCTACTGTGAGTGAATAGCCCTTGTAAATAGAAGAAGAAGAAATACCTAAGGATTTACTTACTTGGTGGTGAACTTATCTTCTTTAGTGTGGGCACCTTTTAGGCTACATACTTAACGCACACTGGTTTCAATGTAACTCATATGAAAAGTGACATATGACAAAATGACAAACAACTCATTCTCATTGCAAATCTTACAGAATCTTCGCTAATTAAAGTCAAAGAAAATATCTGTAGTCAATTAAATATTTTTAAGGAATCTGAGAGGTCAATAAGCATACATCACAGACAGTATATTTTCGATGTTCTTGAATGTCATCGTTGCATGCTGGACAACATATGTGTACACCGCTCAATTCAGGTCCTATTTTCCGGAGACGCGCAGCTTCGTCTTGGAAAAGATGGACTTTAAGAGTTTAACTGTATCTTGCAGTGTCCACGCGTCCGTATACTGTTCAACATTAATTCACATGAGAAGACTCTTATCTTAAAACACTATCTAATTTAACCTTGCGAGTATGTTAAAACATACAAAGATCCTAAGAGATTTGTTGATGCGGATTCTGTTGTTTTAAGCAGCACTGAGTCTGACCATATGGCTCTCACTTGAACCAATAAAGAGACAGTCTTTTTACAAAATTTTTTTTTGGAATTGGGAATAACATTCAATAACAATGCAATTCATCTTTTTGATAACAATTTATTTATCACCTTATTCGAACTGCACTGAACTGACCGAAAAATGTGTCATTGAAACTAGCTACTATAATGGCAACTCTTAAATGAATATAACAAAATTTTAATTATGTTCCACAAAGTTCAATGCAAATCCTTTATAAATGAAATATTGAAATAAAGACACGTAATCTTTTTTACATTGTAGCCGATAAAGTTACTTGTACGAGAACATCCGATGGAAGCCTTTTCCTTTTACAGCAATACACACGATAAACCATATTGTCTCGATATAGATGTTTAGCAACTAAGCGATTGAACCAAACAAATCAAAGTAGATCGTGCACGCCTCATACAGTTTGATTCAAACACATTGCGAACTCGTTAAAACTTTATTTAACAAAAAGGAATAGCGATGTGATGATGTTGGTGGTTGCAGCAAAAGTGAACGAGCGGCTGTGTCCGGCTGGCCACCAATCGTGGGACATATAGGAGAGAGCGATTTCTCGGCTCCTCCGTTTTGCGTTCTTCGCCTGAGAGCCGCATTACCAGCCATTTACATGGGCGCACATTTTATAAAGGTTTCATATTATAATTGAAGCAAAATAACAAAATAGAACAAAGTAATAATTTTAAACTTTTCACAACATGCCGCCACCCACTGAAAGAATTTCAGGAACACGGTAATACAGAAAGCTTTGTGATTGGACGCCTCAATACTGTGGTGCTAGTTTGAATAGTAGCGACTCGCACATAACCATCTCCTCCTGTATGCACCTCCCGGACTCTCCCAAGTAACCATTTAGATGGTGGCAGATTGGGTTCCTTGACGACCACTAGTTAACCAATCTTGAGATCGGGGGTAGGCTTTCTCCATTTAGGACGCTGCTGTAGGGATGTGAGATAATCCAAATACCATCGTCGCCAAAACCCTTGGGTAATATTCTGTAACAGCTGCCAACGGCAAAAACTGTTGATAGGTACTTCCAAGTAACTGGGCTCCGGAACTGCAGTGTATGGTCTACCTATAAGATAATGAGATTTCGTTAATGGGTTCAGATCACTATCAGAAATGGCACAAAGTGGTGTCGAGTTTGATGACGTCTCGATTTGAGCCAGCAAAGTAGCGATTTCTTCAAAAGTTAAAATTGTGTTGCCTATCACACGCCGAAGGTGTAGTTTTACGCACTTCACTCCAGACTCCCACAATCCTTCAAAGTGCGGGCTATGAGGAGGAATGAACTCCCACCTAATTTGGTTTGCAGCTAGCGTTGATGATACCAACTCGATATGATCTTGCGACTGAACAACCGCATATAAATCGGAAAGTTTTCGCGCCGCTCCACGAAAATTAGATCCATTATCAGAATATATAATGGTGCACTTGCCGCGACGAGCAATGCATTTACGCAAGACAGCCAAAAACGATTCGGTGGAGAGATCGGACACCACCTCCAAATGGATTGCCTTTGTTGACATGCTAACAAAAATGGCTAAATAGCCTTTGGTAAATTTCGATTTCCTTCCCCGACATAGGCGTAGAGTAATAGGTCCCGCGTAGTCAACTCCTGTGTGAGAAAAAGCATAAGAAGCAGTAACTCTTGATGGCGGCAAATTTCCCATAAGTTGCGTCGATGTTTGTTGCCGTAACCTAAAGCACTTTACACAGTCATGCACGATCTTCCTTATCATGTTTCGACAACCCAGAATCCAGAACTCTTGCCGTATAAGAGAGAATAACGCCGATACTCCCGGATGCAGAAATCTCACGTGTGCCTCCCGAAGAATAAGTTTTGTCACGGGGTGACCCTTTGGTAATATTATCGGATGTTTAATGCTGAAAGGAACTTCACTAGCATTGCTTATTCTTCCCACTACTCTGAGAAGTCCTTCTTCGTCCAGGAATGGACATAGTGAAGACAATTTGGATCTTTGTGAAACAGGACGTTAGCTGCTAATATTCGACTGTTAGAAATAAATCGGCGAATAAAAGCCATAATGCGCACTATCCTTGTCCAAGACGAAACCTTCTCAGCCAAAAAATCAACAACGTGCACCACTGAACCGAGAGTGTTCACCTGTACAATAGCTTTTCGCTCTTCTGGCACGTTATCAACGATTATGTTCGAAGATATAGGCCATTTGCTTGTGTTACCAGTGGCCCAAGCAGGCCCCTTCCACCAAAGTTCCAATGATAATAATTTCGAAGGTTCAATTTCTCTAGAGGTGCAATCGGCAGGATTCTCTTCTGAGCGAATATGCTTCCATACGGAACGCGGGAGGGTGTCAAATGTTTCCGATGTGCGATTAGCCACAAAGGTATTCCATTTCCGCGGAGAAGAGAGCCAGGCCAACACAATTCGGGAATCACAAAAAGCAAAAACTCGGGATGGTTTGTCGTCCCATGACGATATAACAAGTTTTATTAAACGTGCCAACAGAAGAGCACCATACAACTCAAGTCGGGGAATGGTCAATTGCTTAACAGAAGCCACACGAGTTTCTGCGGCAACCAGATGAACTTCTATGTTACCATTCTTGGAGGTACTACGTGTATACACTGTTACGGTAGCCTTTTCCTGAAATAGGTAAGGAGTTAATAATAGCTTTAGAATAGAATATAGATAAATCTATGACCTGTGTCCAACAATCCCATCGTCCAATGTTAGCCTTCCTATGATCTGAAAAAGGAAAATAAATCCTTGAAGTATCCCCTTGTTTTGAGCAATTACCTACCTGTGTGTTTTCCTACAATAATCATCCTCCCCATCCACCTGTCGTATTCCTAAAAAGCAAAAGAAAAATTAGTAAATACGAAAAATCACGTAGTGAAGTAAGGAAGTGACTTACCAAAACAATACACGCGGTTGACAAATAAATTGACACATGTAAAAATAGACGAGACCAAAGACTACAGACCAAAAAGAGACCACACTTCCAGGCTGGAACACAATAGACGATCGGGGTGGGGAAAAAAGCCCGAGATCGAGAGGAAAAACAAGACACAGGACAAAGAACAAGGGAGAAAACAAAGTGTTGAGCCGCGATCAATTCGAGGAAAGGTGGTAGTGTTCGGGTTATCGAAAAAAAAAATATATATATTGATTGAAGAAAGACAAATGTAAGAGAAAAACCAGGATAATATAAAGTGCGCAAAAAAAAAAAACAAAAAAGTGCCGTGAGACAAAAAAAAAAAAAAAACTGAAAATATACACTCTTGGGAATCCCCAGTGACTGGGATTCGGAATCCCCCATAAATAACAAACATATATATAGTGATTTCGCAATACAACGTTTTGTTTGATCAAGCCAACTGAAAAAAAAAAAAAAAAAGAAAAAAAAAAACAAAGGCAAAAGAAAAACAAAGAGGTGATATCTGTAAATACATATATATATATATGGACTTATATATATAGTCGGTTCTACTACCCGCTTCCTCGCCTACTGACAAAAAAAAAAAATATGTATATATATATATATATAAAAAGGAAAAGAAAACCATCCGAAAACGACAAAAACCAAAAAAACAAAACAACCGGGATTGTGTGCCGTGACAGCTCGCCGGATAATCGAGGACTTCGCCGGAGTTCCTGTGGCCGTATAACTTTGTTTGTCCTATTCACTTGTGTCACCGAATTTTTTTTATTATTATTACTTTTAGTACATAAATTTTATTAGTGAATTCCTTTTATGAATTATTTTTGTAAGATTCTTAAATTAATAAGTATAAAGTCCTGGCTGACAGGAAAGGTGTTGTGAGTGTCCGGGAAAAGAGGGCTGAGACCTCACACATTCGTGTTTATAATTATATTTCACAGGGCCTTCACCACCACCGTGCTGCGCGCAGGACGCCGTGGGACCGCATAAAAGTGAGTTTGCGGGTTTCAAATTATTGGAAACCCCTCTGTGTAGTGTGTCGTCCCGTAGCCTTCGGCCAGGGTTAGAACCCCAGATATATATATATTTTTTTTAATTTTTATATTCTAGTCTTAGTGCATTTTTTTTACAGTTTTTTTTACATTTTTTTTTTATATTTGAAATTAAATTTTGTTTTACTAGATTTAAGGAATACTTAATTAAAATTAAAATTGCATACTTTTAGGGGCTGATAAATGTGTATAGTTTTTTTTGAATTTTTTTAATAAATGAAGTGCTATATGGAAAAATTTTCTTCAACTGAGGTGTATTTTCATTTAGGATGGAGTAGGTTCATTTGCCTGACGTGTGTGTGTGGGATGGAGGGAAGGCCGTCCTTCTTGGAGTAGCAGACGGGGTGGAGCGTTGAGCCGTGGCTAACGTCTCCGCCAAGGGGCTATCTCTCGTAGAATCGCCAAGAGAGATAGCAAAGGTCATGTCACTCTGACATGAGGGGTGGGATGGCGACTTGTGCCAATAACATCAGGCACTCGTGGGTTCTTAACGAACCCTTATCACGAAATGACTCTGGAAGATCCGTCTCGTAGTAGGGCGAAGCCAGGTAGATTTAAGTTAGTGTAGGTTTAGAGTAGACTTAGTTTTAATAAAAGTAGATTAGTTTAGGTTTAAGTTAGGATAGTCAGCTTAGCTCCGCGAACGACCTTCCGGCCTTGTTTAGTGGTAAGGACGAAGGCTAGAACACCTTTCTTTTCTATCCGTCCCCCCTTTTCCTTTCCTACGTTAGATGTCCGTCCGTTGTCAGGTTAGGGTATTAGGCTTTTTTATTCTTCACAACCTTTTCTTCCGCTTTCCTTCTATCTCCCCTTAGCTAGTTTAGGCACGAATTTTTTTTTGTGTGCAATGGGTGATGGGCTTGTGAGGGGGACAAGAACCACCCCGTCCGACGAGCTGAGCGGAGCAACCGCAAGCGTGCCGCCGTCCTCCTCCTCCTCATCATAGCTTCCCCTGTAGCAGCCCACATGCAACAAAATGGCGCCCAACGTCTCAGAACTTATCGTGGACCTCCACGATAACGTCGAGACATCAACCAGGCTCAAGGCCAATCCTGTCTTCAAGGGGATGCGTTTCTCTTCTTGTCCGAAGCTCATCGCCTTGGATTCAGAATAGCCAGTCCGTCCGATTAGGTTCATTGTTACAACAACCCATCAAAATTTTATCCCCTTTAGTGTTCTAAGCCGTCAATGTTCCTTTGGCTGAGCATTGGCCGAAGGCGGCTGTCCAATCTTTAGGCTTCGGCCAGAAGATCTCGTGAGGTAGCCAGAGGTTTATGGGAAGTCAGGGAACGGAGTGGGTGGATAAACCGAGTGTCAGCTGCTGCCCGAGATTCAGGGTTACAAAACCCGATTCTTAGTGAGGCGTGGACACCAAGTTTAGAAGCTCGGCTCGTGCAGGAGCGGTCAACATCCACATCCCGGCCAGCCTTTAGAACGGTCGAGACTGTTCAAAGTTGTGGAAGGGGTAGTGGAGTTGACTTCCGCACTTCGTTAGGAATCCGCGATGTTAGTCACGGTGGTTAGAAACGCCCACCAGTCAAGGTAATGCACCCAGGAATGGTACTGGATAACCAACCCATACACCCACACACACAAAGGCAGATAATAAATACATAAAAGTACACACACATATAAAGAGTTCAAAAAAAAAAAAAAAAAAAAAAAAAAAAAACGTTATATATAATTATATTAAGACTTAATGATAATAATTAAGACTTGGGATTATTAACACACATATACACTATACAAATTACAAAACAAAAAAAAAAAAAAACACTAACATGAACAGGCGACACGACCAGAGGTCAGAAGAAGACGGCACCGGCGCAGTCCCTCGAACATCAGGCGCGATTCCGAGAATGGCACAGGATCCAGGACAGTTGGCAGCGACAACCCGACCACCGACGCAACGCTACACGAGACTGGCGGTAAGGGAAGGACGGTACCAACTGACGGACCAGGAAAGAGAGCCACCGGAAGATATTTATCCGGACGAGAACCGAATTGATCACTCTCACTCTCCCACAGACAGACAGAGACAAACGCGACCGGAGGTACCACGGCCCATTCCCCACTTGTGGGAGGATGAGGCGGCGGGACAAGCCCTCCCTAGACAAAGATAAGACATAGGACCAGGACGTACGGACCAAGCTGGCGGCTCTCATTCCAAGGACAAGGACATGCCGACTCAACGGACGGAGGACCCCCTATACCGTCAGTTCCAGGAGATGCTCTCTACGGCGGTAGGAGGCAGCCAAAAGGAGATGCTGGCTGTGATAAACAGCAACATGGCCCAGATGGCGTCCATGATGGGAACGTGTCGCGACCAGTTCAGCCTGCTCGCTGCTAGGTTGGACAGGTTAGAAATGTCCCCATCCCATCGTAGAGAACCACCTCCACCTACTGTGGACGGAGACGCGACACTCGACCGCGACAGGACAGACCAGGCGGCAAGAGGAAGAAACGGGTAGAACCTGGCAATATTCGGCGGCTCCCCAAAGGACGAAAGTTGATGTAGCTTCATCTTTACAATAGAGATGTTGATGGAGAAAAACGGACTGTCCACCGAACAGCTATTTACCAACTTCCACCATCTATTGACGGGCCCTGCGGAACAGTGGTATTGGCAGATCATGGAAGAGACGCAGGGCGACGAATACTTCAACTACTACGATTTGAAGGCTGAACTCCTACGCCAGTTCAAGGACGATCGGAGAGACCATGAGATACTCCGAGACATAATGGAGAGAAGACAACGACCCCAAGAGACCTTCGACGAGTTTTACGCGGACATCAGAAGCATGATCCTCAGGATGAAAAACAGACCACAAGAGGAGGATCTAGTCGCGATGTTGAGGCAAAACCTTAAGGACAGAATAGCGACGCTGATCTTCGGATGCAAAATAGATAGCATCCGGGATCTGAGAGACGAATGTAGGAGAGCTGAGAAGCACCTGATGTCCAGGGAGAATAGATTTAGAAGGGGGGTTAGTGAGGTCGGATATGCAGAAGACAGGGAAGGTATGGCAACAGACGAAGAGGAGCGCGAGATAGCTGCACTACAGCCCAGACGACCAACGCGACCGACAGACAAGACTCCAACGAACAGAATAGTTAGGACAACGTACAAAGACGAACGAACACGACAGGACGAACACACGCCGGGTCAGACTACAGCTACCGCTCCCAACGTCTGTACGTCGCCGTTCCATACCCTGACCTGCTTCACCTGCGGGCAGGGCAGTATATCTTTCAACTGTGCAGCCTGTCAGGGAAACGGGAGAGTTGGCGGATCGACCGGGACAAATCCGTCAACGAAGAAGGAAGTCCCGGAAGCGAAGCACCTCCCGTGAGAATCCTGACAAGACCTGACGACGGGAAGACTCATCTGGGAAAAACAACACCTCAACGCAAGAGTCTTCACCAGAGGCTGCAAGAGTATGAAGAAGCTAGGCGTAGGATATTTGGGGAGGAAGTGACGACTGTGCTGAAAAAGCACAGGAATTTTAACAAAATAAAAAGGCTTAGAGCAAAATGTGCAATAGCTAGAGGACAAAAGAAAAAAATATCAGAAACTGTGATAAGTGTAACAGTAGGCCCTTCGCGAAAATTAAGATTGATGGAGAGGAGATGTTGGGTCTGTTGGATAGCGGAGCCTCAGTGACGTGCTTGGGAAAGGGAGCACAAGAATTCATACGGAGACACGAGATTCAACTCAAGAAACTGAATCTTGGAGTAAAGACAGCGGAAGGAAGCCACCAAAACATCGAGGGACGATTCAAGACACAGGTCTCTTGGGGAGAAAAATCACAAGAAATTTACATTTACGTAGTTCCGAGCTTCCAACAAGAACTTTACTTAGGGGTGGACTTTTGGAGCGCGTTTAAGGTTGCTCCTAACATTGTCGCAGAAGTAGACATTCCGTCTCCGTCGGGCACTTGTAACCCACAACAGGTACTCTCCCCAGAGCAGGCCAAGCGGCTGGAGGAAATCAAGCTACGGTTTCCGTCCTTCGCTTTGATGGGATTGGGAAAGACTAGCCTCGAAGAACATATAATTGAGGTGGAAGACGAAAAGATACCCATCAAACAGAGGCATTACCCAATCTCTCCAGCGATACAGAAACTCCTATACGACGAGCTCGATAGGATGCTCTCGTTGGGAGTTATCGAGGAAAGTAATAGTGCGTGGAGTTCTCCAGTTGTATTGGTTCGCAAGCCTGGGAAAAATAGGTTGTGTCTGGATTCACGAAAAGTGAATTCAGTAACAAAGAAAGACGCTTACCCTCTTCCTCACATTGAGGGTCTCCTCAGCAGGCTACAGGAGACTCGCTACATCTCCGGGATAGACCTTAAAGACGCTTTCTGGCAGATCCCTCTGGAGCCCAAGTCAAGAGAGAAGACGGCTTTCACGGTCCCTGGACGGCCGTTATACCAGTTCACGGTGATGCCGTTCGGACTGTGTAACGCCGCCCAGAGAATGTGTAGGCTGATGGACAAAGTCATACCCTCTCGGTTGAAAGAGAATGTCTTTGTCTATCTCGATGACCTCTTGGTTTGTTCTCCAGATTTTGAATCGCACGCCAAACTTCTCGGAGAAGTAGCAGCTTGCCTAAGGAATGCTGGACTGACCATCAATGTGGAGAAGAGTAAGTTCTGCTATAAAGAGATAAAGTACCTGGGTTATATCGTTGGAGATGGATGTCTACGTACAGATCCTGACAAGGTGTCGGCGGTCGAGAACTTCCCAGTTCCGAAGACTCCCAAGCAACTCCGCCGGTTTTTAGGGATGACGGGATGGTATAGGCGCTTTATACCAAATTTTGCGTCTTTAACAGCCCCCATGACCGACAGTTTGAAAAAAGGTAAGACGTTTCTGATGACAGACGAGGCGCTTAACGCGTTTGATGTCTTCAAAAAAACTTTGGTGTCTGCACAAATACTCACAAACCCAGACTTTAAGAAACGCTTCTACATACAGTGCGACGCATCAACGACAGGCGTCGGAAGCGTGCTTTTCCAAATGGATGCGGAGAATAACGAGCGACCGATAGCATTCATGTCCCAGAAACTTAATCCCGCCCAGCGGAATTATAGCGTGACGGAACTTGAGTGCACATAATGCACCATCTGCGGGACACGTTGGCGTCCATAAGACTTTGTCTAAATTAAGACAAAAGTATTATTGGCCAGGCATGGTCACCGACGTGCAGGACTGGGTCAAGTCCTGCGAGATATGCAAAATGAACAAGGCCCCTAATCAGATTTCTCGGCCGCCAATGGGCAAACAGACTGTTACGGAGCGGCCTTTTCAGCGTCTCTATATCGACTTTCTAGGACCATACCCGAGGACGAAGACTGGACATACACACATATTTATGGTCCTAGACCACTTTAGAAAATTCATTTTCGTTAAACCCTTGAGGAAGGCAACGGCAGCGGAGGTAGTTAGGTATCTGGAAGAAGGTGTATTTCAGATCTTCGGTGTACCTGAGTACATACATTCAGACAACGGTAAGCAATTCGTCTCCGAATTGTTCGCCGGCTTCTTAAAACGTTACGGAGTCAAACATGTTCGCACCGCGTTTTACTCTCCTCAGGCAAATGCGTCGGAACGTGTGAACCGGTCGATTTTGGCTAAACTGCGGTCATATATCGACGGGGATCAACGAAACTGGGACCTTCATTTGAGTGACGCGGCATTTTCCCTGAGAAGTGTAACGCACGATGCGACCAGGTTTGAACCATATTACGTGGTATTCGGTACACCGATGATACAGCACGGACAAGCTTATGAAGTGTTCCGGAAGCTGGACATGTTAAAAGATACCGAGCTAGCGAACATGACTAGGGCGGACAAATTAGACCTAGTGAGGAGAAGAGTGTTTGACAACCTTAGGCTGGCTCACCAGAAGGGGACGAAAATATACAACACTAGAAGTAGAGACGTGACCTATAAAGTAGGGCAGATAGTTTACAGACGCAACTTCAGACAGAGCAACTTACTGGACAAGTACAACGCTAAGCTCGGTCCTAAATTCCTTAAAGGGATTATTCTCGACACTAAGGGCAATTGCCTCTACGAGGTCGGCAATTTACAAGGGGAGAGAATAGGGACATTCCATGCTAAGGACCTTCATACATAGGAGAGGGATTAGACTGATGATTGACGCACTCTAGCTGGCCGTTGCTGGATTATGCTAGGTTAGGTATCAATAGGTTATTTATTTATTTATTTATTTATGGTAGTTTAGGTAGAGTTATTTATACATATATTTATACATAGATTTTTTATTTATTTATTTATTTATTGTATAGAGTATTTATTTATTTTGGTTATATACAACTGTGATATTAGGTTACGTATACGTCCCAGTTGTAAGGGTGGGGACAGCAGATTGCGCCCATTCCGAAAACACTCGCAACTTGGGAAGGTGATATAAACGGTGATATTTTATTATTAGTTTAAGCTAGGTATAAGACTAAGGCCCGGCAATCCCAGTCGGAATAACATAAGACGCAGGGCGTGGGCCCTTGCCACACGTTATAAGAGTGAATAATGGGGAAATTTCAGGAAAGGGCTTCCTTTCTGTGTGTACCTGTGTGTTTTCCTACAATAATCATCCTCCCCATCCACCTGTCGTATTCCTAGAAAGCAAAAGAAAAATTAGTAAATACGAAAAATCACGTAGAGAAATAAGGAAGTGACTTACCAAAACAATACACGCGGTTGACAAATAAATTGACACATGTAAAAATAGACGAGACCAAAGACTACAGACCAAAAAGAGACAACACTTCCAGGCTGGAACACAATAGACGATCGGGGTGGGGAAAAAAGCCCGACATCGAGAGGAAAAACAAGACACAGGGAGGACAAAGAACAAGGGAGCAAACAAAGAGTTGAGCCGCGATCAATTCGGGGAAAGGTGGTAGTGTTCGGGTTATCGAAAAAAAAAAATATATATTGATTGAAGAAAGACAAATGTAAGAGAAAAACCAGGATAATATAAAGTGCGCAAAAAAAAAACAAAAAAGTGCCGTGAGACAAAAAAAAAAAAAAAAACTGAAAATATACACTCTTGGGAATCCCCAGTGACTGGGATTCGGAATCCCCCATAAATAACAAACATATATATAGTGATTTCGCAATACAACGTTTTGTTTGATCAAGCCAACTGAAAAAAAAAAAAAAAAAAGAAAAAAAAAAACAAAGGCAAAAGAAAAACAAAGAGGTGATATCTGTAAATACATATATATATATATATGGACTTATATATATAGTCGGTTCTACTACCCGCTTCCTCGCCTACTGACAAAAAAAAAATATGTATATATATATATATATATATATATAAAAAGGAAAAGAAAAACATCCGAAAACGACAAAAACCAAAAAAACACAACAACCGGGATGGGTGCCGTGACAGCTCGCCGGATAATCGAGGACTTCGCCGGAGTTCCTGTGGCCGTATAACTTTGTTTGTCCTATTCACTTGTGTCACCGAATTTTTTTTATTATTATTACTTTTAGTACATAAATTTTATTAGTGAATTCCTTTTATGAATTATTTTTGTAAGATTCTTAAATTAATAAGTATAAAGTCCTGGCTGACAGGAAAGGTGTTGTGAGTGTCCGGGAAAATAGGGCTGAGACCCCACACATTCGTGTTTATAATTATATTTCACAGGGCCGTCACCACCACCGTGCTGCGCGCAGGACGCCGTGGGACCGCATAAAAGTGATTTTGCGGGTTTCAAATTATTGGAAACCCCTCTGTGTAGTGTGTCGTCCCGTAGCCTTCGGCCAGGGTT
Source organism: Eristalinus sepulchralis (assembly GCA_944738645.1). Taxonomy (NCBI): domain Eukaryota; kingdom Metazoa; phylum Arthropoda; class Insecta; order Diptera; family Syrphidae; genus Eristalinus; species Eristalinus sepulchralis. Next base: position 1,253,970 of record OX122887.1, read on the forward strand.
AGAACCCCAGCCCTATATATTTTTTTTAATTTTTATATTCTAGTCTTAGTACATTTTTTTTACAGTTTTTTTACATTTTTTTTTTATATTTGAAATTAAATTTTGTTTTACTAGATTTAAGGAATACTTAATTAAAATTAAAATTGCATACTTTTAGGGGCTGATAAATGTGTATAGTTTTTTTGAATTTTTTTAATAAATGAAGTGCTATATGGAAAAATTTTCTTGAACTGAGGTGTATTTTCATTTAGGATGGAGTAGGTTCATTTGCCTGACGTGTGTGTGTGGGATGGAGGGAAGGCCGTCCTTCTTGGAGTAGCAGACGGGGTGGAGCGTTGAGCCGTGGCTAACGTCTCCGCCAAGGGGTATCTCTCGTAGAATCGCCAAGAGAAATAGCAAAGGTCATGTCACTCTGACATGAGGGGTGGGATGGCGACTTGTGCCAATAACATCAGGCACTCGTGGGTTCTTAACGAACCCTTATCACGAAATGACTCTGGAAGGTCCGTCTCGTAGTAGGGCGAAGCCAGGTAGATTTAAGTTAGTGTAGGTTTAGAGTAGACTTAGTTTTAATAAAAGTAGATTAGTTTAGGTTTAAGTTAGGATAGTCAGCTTAGCTCCGCGAACGACCTTCCGGCTTTGTTTAGTGGTAAGGACGAAGGCTAGAACACCCTTCTTTTCTATCCGTCCCCGCTTTTCCTTTCCTACGTTAGATATCCGTCCGTTGTCAGGTTAGGGTATTAGGCTTTCTTATTCTTCACAACCTTTTCTTCCGCTTTCCTTCTATCTCCCCTTAGCTAGTTTAGGCACGAATTTTTTTTTGTGTGCAATGGGTGATGGGCTTGTGAGGGGGACAAGAACCACCCCGTCCGACGAGCTGAGCCGAGCAACCGCAAGCGTGCCGCCGTTCTCCTCCTCCTCATCATAGCTTCCCCTGTAGCAGCCCACATGCAACAACACGCATCCGAAAATCCTAGCAATTCGAAATGTCTGTGATTTCTAATGCATCTTCTAGCAGCCCAAGTTCTTCCGGTAGTAATCCCACTTCTCTGCTATTTTATTTGGCAACGGATCATCCTATCCCAATTTGCAATCGAGAATCCACAACTCCTGAAACATTATTTTATACAAAATAGTGACAGAAGACAGAAAACTCAGTGGATCGAATATCTTAGAAACTTCCGACAAGATTTTCCTTTTAGTGGGCAAGGAAACTTCCTTCCTTCCACGTCTGGGTAAGGATTCCAAAATAACCCAAGAACCTTTGTGCAAACGCCAAACAATAACCAATTGTTCTTTCAATGCTAAAATATCCGCTACTGAATTGGCACCCGTCAATAGATCATCCACAAAGTCCTTTAAAATCGATTTCGAAGCTAGCGGAAACTGAAATTGATAATCTAATGCTAATTGCCTCAGCACCCTCATCGCTGCATATGGCGCCGAGGTTGTACTATAAGTGACAGTACGAAGTCTATAATGGCCAATCGAATCACTTGGGCTCTTTCTCCAAACAATGCGCTGGAAATTGCGATGCTCCACCTTGACCCATATCTGCCTGAACATCTTAATAATGTCGGCACAAAACACATACTTGGGAAGACGAAATCTCAAACAGACGGAAGCCAAATTACGCTGCAGGGGAGGGCCTGAGTATAGCATCGCATTTAAACTAACGCCATTGGTGCCTTTATGGGACCCATCAAACACAACACGTAACTTGTTGGTGATGACGGCATGATGGGGTAAGTAAAATACCTGCCCAGAAGTTGGCTCGATTTCATCCTCCGGAATTCTCTCCATATGGCCTAACTCCTCATAAGCACTCATGAAATTGTGGTACTCCTTACGTAGATTGTCGTCACGGATAAATCGACGTTCCATGGCAGCTAGACGAGACAAAGCACCTGAAAGAGTATTAGCGAACGCGAATCCTGGCTGACAAAATGGGAGTTCTACAATATATTTATTATCGGGTGACCGAGAGAAGGTTTCCGCAAAGTGCGTATCTACCAAATTGTCTTCTTGCACTGCATGAGTGTTAGGAATTTTCTCAATATCCCAAAACAACTTTAGTGACCAGTCGAGGTCACTGCTGATTTCTGCACGTAGAGCAACTACTTCCTTATCTGGCATGTTACCTGTGATCACCCAACCGAACACCGTGTTCTGTGCTATTAACTTTCCGTTAGTATCCAACCGGCGACCATCACGCAATATATTCCAAACGATGTCTGAGCCCAGAAGAATGTCTATAGGCCCTGGCGTATTAAAATGTGGATCCCCCAGATGCAGACCTTGCAACGACAACGCATCCGACCCAGCGAAAGGTACCATGGGAGTGTGCGAAGTAATACTTTTCAGGATATACGCCTAAACGCTTATTACTAGAATCGTGACGCGAACATAAATTCAAAAGTACCATCCCCTGGGTAACTCCAGCTTCCAATAAAGAAATTCCAGTAATGGAGCGACGAGCGTGCTGACGGCGCAATCCTACTCTCCTTACACAACTATCTGTAACGAACGAAACTTGTGACCCCGTATCGAGTAATAAGTGACATGATTGGAGTCTTCCAGAACTATCGGTCACATTGACTACTATTGTTGGTAGAATACCTGAGACATGGTTATCTTTAACAGCGTGATTGCTAAGAATAGGTAGGGCCTTTTCCGAAGCGAATGATGTTGTTGCCTCCTCCTTGACCGCGAAGTTCTCATATTACGAATGAATGCACAAGGGAATGATGTCGACTTTGACAACGCGAACAACGATCTCTTACTCGGCAGCGCGACGCGGTGTGTTATATATATTGTAACAAGGTTTTTCATCTCTTACGAAAATTCGACGCGAAGGAACCGACATGGATACAAACTGAGCGCAAAGAGGCAAGTGGTGATTTTCGCGGCATTTTGGACAAGACACCTTGGCAACCGCCAAACGTTTAATGTTATTAGTAAAGCAAGAAACAGATTTACTTCCCTTAGGCTTAACCTCCAAAGCACTACAGCGATTTTCAAAAAGTTCAGTAGATCGTACACGGTTGAACAATCAGAGTTTTTGCCTTCTAGAGCCCATGCTTTACGCGTTTCAGCGTCAGTTTTATTAAGCATTATGAACACTAGCCAAGGGTCCCTACTTTCACATTTCAAAGCTGTTAACCCACGCAAAATTTCATCGGCATTGTCCACTAATTTTCGCAAATGAACACCTTCGACCAACGGTAGCTTTAGAAAATTGTCTATATACGCGTTAATCATATACATTGGCTTATCATGCCGACGCTAAAGTTTTTCCTATGCTTGTTCATAATTTGAATCGGAAATGTCTAGATGACTTAACAATCTTGGCGCTTCATCATAATTGAAGCAAAATAACAAAATAGAGCAATGTAATAATTTAAAACATTTCACAACAATAGATTTTAGTTGCATTTAGGTGTACGTCGCTACTTTCTTACTCTATTTTTTTCTATAATTATTTCTTTTGTGGCTAATTGCGTCCCTAGAATAAGCCCCTCCGTTATGACAACAGCACCCTACAACCTTCCTGGGACGGAAAGTGTTTGCAGTCGGTAAAGTCTATGAACGCAGTGTTGAGTGAGGAGGAACCTCGATATTAACGAGGGAGTTGTTACTATTAAGTGCAAAATTAGCATATCGAGAACCACCAGGTGCATTTCTGTTAGTATCAACTTTAGCTTTCCCCCCCTCTCTCTCTCTCTCTCTCTCTCACGCTTTCTCTCTCTTTCTCTCCTTTTTTGTACATATATTCTCGTTTTGTACTGTTGTCAATCGGTCGTACAATCATTCGGCAACCATCCAGATTTCCTACAGGAAGGATACATTCGTAATAAATCAAAGGGTTCCATTACATTCTTCCATATACCTTCATATGGAACTTGCGTAAGTTGACAACTTTAACCGCTGTGTGTGGTCGCGTAAACTCAGGTAGCATTTTTCGTGACACTCCTGCTTCGCTTACAAATTTTATTTTCAATTCTGGCAGCCCTTTCACTCTTATAGTTAATAATTTTATCTAACTTTTCCTTTAATACATAACGACTTTCTATTTATCTTTAAATAATTACTCACTTCTATCTAAAAATAACTGTGCCCCTGCTACTGCAAAAGTAGTGTTCCTATCAGAAACTAAAACTTTTGGTCAACTGTAAGTTCCAATATATTATTTCTGCGCACATTTGGTATATTTCGTAAAAGCACCTATGACCAAGGAAATATATATGAATGTTTTACTATTTCTTAACGAAATCTGTCCAAAATGGTGAGGGTAAATCATGTCGAATGCTTCCTCGGGGAATATTATATAAAAAATCAGCTGATTCATTCATAAGCCTCACACACCTTTACCAATGTGAGCCGAATAATGAATGTGTGTATGTATGAGCAACCTCTCTTCATGTCAACAACATGTCAATTTACTATGAATACAGGGCTGCGAAAAAAAATTGGGAATGCATGAGTGCGAATAGTATCGAAAAAACAGCTGATCAAGTCAAATACCCTCAAATACAGTATACTCAGCCAATGAGATCCACGTAAACATAAAACCTCAAAACATTGTTGCCAGGCCACTATTTTATGAACGACGTAACCATTTTTAACCATGCTTCATGCTCACATTGCAGAGAGTTACATCCTGGCAATCCTGATTGATTTTTGAAATAGCTGTTCCATTGGGCGGGGCGAATCCGTCGTTGAATCCAAAACAAAAATTGAACGAATGCTTTCTGGGATTGTCTGTGCGCCTGATACTTAATATTTTTGAATTCACTTTGAACTGTCAGCCATAGCCAACTTGATATTACTTGGAATTCAAGAAAACACCTTATTTGCCATTATGGTCGTATCGGGTGTCTACTGGATTCGTTTCCTCATGATTCTGTCGTTGCTATTGTTTAGTCTGCGCGATTATAATTGATTTAGTCTATGCGCAATTGGAGAATGTTAAATAACATGTTACTTCTCATTTTGCTAGACTTGCTGTTATTGGTAAAGTGGGAATAAGTGCAAGCCTTTTTATTATTACTACAATAATTAATTTACAGTTTGAAAAGCACAAGCTGCCAGGGTTTCGACTTAACTCTGTATCATAGCATAATTAGTTCATCAGCACATGCGTGAATATAAAGATCTGAGTTAACACAACACTACACATTCCTAATACAATGTTCTGTGGTTTGATTTGCAATTGTTTCTTTTATCGACGCATGTGGCTGCCGTGGCGTAGTGGGTAAGTGCGTCCACCGCTACGCAGAAAGTCTAGGTTCGATTCCCGGACGGGACACCCCGCATTTTTACACGGCACCACCTCTTTCGAGTTGCTGACAACACTTGTTACGGTAGCCTTTTCCTGAAATAGGTAGGGAGATAATAAGAACTTTAGGAAAGAAGATAAATAAATCAATGACCTGTGTTCAACAATCTCATCGTCCAATGTTAGCCTTCTTATGATCTGAAAAAAAAAATCCTTGATGTATCCCCTTGTTTTGAGCGATCATCTACCTGTGTGTTTTCGTACAATAATCATCCTCCCCATCCATCTGTCGTATCCCTAAAAAGAAAAAAAAAAGAAAAATTAGTAAGTAGGAAAAACCATCTAAGGAAATAAGGAAGTGACTTACCAAAACAATACGCGCGGTTGACAACTAAATTGACACATGTAAAAATAGATGACACCAAAGACCACAGACCAAAAAGAGACAACACTTCCAGACTGGAACGCAATGGACGATCAGGGTGGTGAAAAAGCCCGAGATCGAGAAGAAAATAAGACACAGGGGGGACAAAGAACAAAAAAAAAAAACAAAGAGATTTCGGTTGCGAGAAGATCGAGGAAAAGTGGAAGTTTTTTCGGGCGTCGAAAAAAAAAACACAAATTATTGAATTTCACTTGTCAATTATATATATATAAAAAAAAGGTGCCGTGAAAAACTTGAAAACTTGAAAATACACTTTCGTGGGAATCCCCAGTGACTGGGATTTGGAATCCCCATGAACTACATATATGTATATATATATATATATATATATATATATATATATATATATATATATTTATATGTATACATATATATATATAAATACATATGTACAATAAATAGTGATTTAGAAAGTGCGGAGTTTTTTTGTTAGGGGAAAGAAGAAGGAGAAAACAAAGAATAATTCAAATAAATCATAAGTAAAACAACAACAAGAATAAAACTAAGTAAACATTCTGCCATACATCCCGCTTACTCGCCGCCGCAAAAGCATATGTAAACAACTTAGACGAACGACAAACAACCCTCGGGATCGTGTGCCGGGAAAGTCAAGACAATCGACGGAGACTGTGTGCCGGAATATCGAGGGCTTCGCTGGAGTTCAAGCGTAACAACAAATATAAATTTTTGTCCCTGTTTTGCTTTATTCCAATTTTTTAATAGTCCTCTTTTAATTTATTAGTGAATTTCATGAATTATTTCAGTAAAATTTTAATTAATAAGTATAAAGTCCTGGCTGACAGGAAAAGTGTTGTGAGTGTCCGGGAAAAGAGGGCTGAGACCCCACATATTCGATTATAATTATACTTCACAGGGCCGTCACCACCACCGGGCTGCGCGCAGGACGCCGTGGGACCGCAAAATACGTGAGTCTGAGGGTTTCAAGTTATTGGAAACCCCTTTGTGTTGTGTGTCGTCCCGTAGCCTTCAGCCAGGGTTAGAACCCCAGCCCTATAATTTTTCTTTGCTTTTCTTTTTATATTTTAGTCATATTAGATTTACTTTGTTTTTTTTTATTTTTTTATTTGAAGTAAATTTCATTTTTATTAGATTTAAGTAATATTTAATTTAAACTCTTAGGGGCTGGTAAAGTTGTATGGTTTTTTTTTTTAATTTTTTTAATAAATGAAGTCCTATATGAAAAAAGAGTTGAATTGAGGTGTATTTTTATCTATAATGGAGTAGGTTCATTTGCCTGACGTGTGTGTGTGGGATGAAGGGAAGGCCGTCCTTCTTGGAGTAGCAGACGGGGTGGAGCGTTGAGCCGTGGCTAACTTTTCCGCCAAGGGGCTATCTCTCTTAGAATCGCCAAGAGAGATAGCAAAGGTCATGTCAACTCTGACATGAGGGGTGGGATGGCGACTTGTGCCATCAGGCACCCGTGGGTTCTTAACGAACCCTTATCACGAAATGACTCTGGAAGGTCCGTCTCGTAGTAGGGTGAAGCCAGGTAGTTTTAAGTTAGTGTAGGTCTAGAGTAGGCTTAGTGTTAATAAAAGTAGATTAGTTTAGGTTAAGTAAGGATAGTCAGCTTAGCTCCGCGAACGACCTTACGGCCTGGTTTAGTGGCAAGGGCAAAGGCTTGAACACCCTTCTTTTCTATCCGTCCCCCGTTTTCCTTTCCTACGATAGGTGGCCGTCCGCTGTCAGGTTAGGGTACTAGGCTTTCTTATTCTTCTCAACCTTTTCTTCCTCTTTCCTTCTATCTCCCCTTAGCTAGTTTAGGCACGAATTTTTTTGTGTGCCATGGGTGATAGGCGTGTGAGGGGGACAAGAACCACCCCGTCCGACGAGCTGAACCGAGCAACAGCAAGCGTGCCGCCGTCCTCCTCCTCCTCATCATAGCTACCCCTGTAGCAACCCACCTGCAACAAAATGGTGCCCAACGTCTCAGAACTTATCGTGGACCTCCACGATAACGTCGAGACATCAACATCAGGCTCAAGGCCAATCCTGTCTTCAAGGGGATGCGTTTCTCTTCTTGTCCGAAGCTCATCGCCTTCGATTCAGAATAGCCAGTCCGTCCGATTAGGTTCATTGTTACAACAACCCATCAAAATTTTATCCCCTTTAGTGTTCTAAGCCGTCAATGTTCCTTTGGCTGAGCATTGGCCGAAGGCGGCTGTCCAATCTTTAGGCTTCGGCCAGAAGATCTCGTGAGGTAGCCAGAGGTTTATGGGAAGTCAGGGAACGGAGTGGGTGGATAAACCGAGTGTCAGCTGCTGCCCGAGATTCAGGGTTACAAAACCCGATTCTTAGTGAGGCGTGGACACCAAGTTTAGAAGCTCGGCTCGTGCAGGAGCGGTCAACATCCACATCCCGGCCAGCGTTTAGAACGATCGAGACTGTTCAAAGTTGTGGAAGGGGTAGCAGAGTTGACTTCCGCACTTCGTTAGGAATCCGCGATGTTAGTCACGGTGGTTCGAAACGCTCACCAGTCAAGGTAATGCACCCAGGAACGGTACTGGATAACCAACCCATACACCAACACACACAAAGGCAGATAATAAATACTTAAAAGTACACATATATATATATAGCTTAAACAAAAAACAAAAAAAAAACTATTAAAACTTTGGATTACCACTACACATATACACTTAAAGGTATATAAATTACAAAAACAAACAAAAACAATAACATGAGCAGGCAACACGACCAGAGGTCAGAAGAACCCGGCACCGGCGCAGTCCCTCGAGCAACAGGCGCGATTCCGAGAATGGCACAGGATCCAGGACAGTTGGCAGCGACAACCCGACCACCGACGCAACGCTACACGAGACTGGCGGTAAGGGAAGGACGGTACCAACTGACGGACGAGGAAAGAGAGCCACCGGAAGATATTTACCCAGACGAGCACCGAAGGGATCACTCTCACTCTCCCACAGACAGACAGAGACAAACGCGACCGGAGGTACCACGGCGTATCCCCCCCTTGTGGGAGGATGAGGTAGCGGGACAAGCCCTCCCCAGACAAAGACAAGACATAGGAGCCAGGCGGTGCAATGACTTTGGACGAAGCTGGCGACTCTCATTCCAAGGACAAGGACATGCCGACTCAACGGACGGAGGATCCCCTATACCGCGAGTTCCAGGAGATGCTCTCTACGGCGGTAGGAGGCAGCCAAAAGGAGATGCTGGCTGTGATAAACAGCAACATGGCCCAGATGGCGTCCATGATGGGAACGTGTCGCGACCAGTTCAGCCTGCTCGCTGCTAGGTTGGACAGGTTAGAAACGTCCCCATCCCATCGTAGAGAGCCACCTCCTGCACGCGGACGCGACTTACTGTGGACGGAGACGCGACACTCGACCGCGACAGGACAGACCAGGCGGCAAGAGGAAGAAACGGGTAGAACCTGGCAAGTGAGTGTCAGCTGCTGCCCGAGATTCAGGGTTACAAAACCCGATTCTTAGTGAGGCGTGGACACCAAGTTTAGAAGCTCGGCTCGTGCAGGAGCGGTCAACATCCACATCCCGGCCAGCGTTTAGAACGATCGAGACTGTTCAAAGTTGTGGAAGGGGTAGCAGAGTTGACTTCCGCACTTCGTTAGGAATCCGCGATGTTAGTCACGGTGGTTCGAAACGCTCACCAGTCAAGGTAATGCACCCAGGAACGGTACTGGATAACCAACCCATACACCCACACACACAAAGGCAGATAATAAATACTTAAAAGTACACATATATATATATAGCTTAAACAAAAAACAAAAAAAAAAAAATTATTAAAACTTTGGATTACCACTACACATATACACTTAAAGGTATATAAATTACAAAAACAAACAAAAACAATAACATGAGCAGGCAACACGACCAGAGGTCAGAAGAACCCGGCACCGGCGCAGTCCCTCGAGCAACAGGCGCGATTCCGAGAATGGCACTGGATCCAGGACAGTTGGCAGCGACAACCCGACCACCGACGCAACGCTACACGAGACTGGCGGTAAGGGAAGGACGGTACCAACTGACGGACGAGGAAAGAGAGCCACCGGAAGATATTTACCCAGACGAGCACCGAAGGGATCACTCTCACTCTCCCACAGACAGACAGAGACAAACGCGACCGGAGGTACCACGGCCTATCCCCCACTTGTGGGAGGATGAGGTAGCGGGACAAGCCCTCCCCAGACAAAGACAAGACATAGGAGCCAGGCGGTACAATGGCTTTGGACGAAGCTGGCGACTCTCATTCCAAGGACAAGGACATGCCGACTCAACGGACGGAGGATCCCCTATACCGCGAGTTCCAGGAGATGCTCTCTACGGCGGTAGGAGGCAGCCAAAAGGAGATGCTGGCTGTGATAAACAGCAACATGGCCCAGATGGCGTCCATGAAGAGAACGTGTCGCGACCAGTTCAGCCTGCTCGCTGCTAGGTTGGACAGGTTAGAAACGTCCCCATCCCATCGTAGAGAGCCACCTCCTGCACGCGGACGCGACTTACTGTGGACGGAGACGCGACACTCGACCGCGACAGGACAGACCAGGCGGCAAGAGGAAGAAACGGGTAGAACCTGGCAATATTCGGCGGCTCCCCAAAGGACGAAAGTTGATGTACATAAGTGGGGAGTCAAGTACGACGGCACGAATAGGACAATGTCGGTGGACAGCTTCATCTTTAGAATAGAGATGTTGATGGAGAAAAACGGACTGTCCACCGAACAGCTATTTACGAACTTCCACCATCTATTTACGGGCCCTGCGGAGCAGTGTTATTGGCAGATCATGGAAGAGACGCAGGGCGACGAATACTTCAACTATTATGATTTAAAGACAGAACTCCTACGCCAGTTCAAGAACGATCGGAGAGACCATGAGATACTCCGAGACATAATGGAGAGAAGACAACGACCCCTTCGACGAGTTTTACGCGGACATCAGAAGCATGATCCTCAGGATGAAGAACAGACCACAAGAGAAGGATCTAGTCGCGATGTCGAGGCAAAACCTTAAGGACAGAATAGCGACGCTGATCTTCGGATGCAAAATAGATAGCATCCGGGATCTAAGAGACGAATGCAGGAGAGCCGAGAAGCACCTGATGTCCAGGGAGAGCAGATTTAGAAGGGGGGTTAGTGAGGTCGGATATACAGAAGACAGGGAATGTATGGCAACAGACGAAGCCCAGACGACCAACGCGACCGACAGACAAGACTCCAACGAACAGAATAGTTAGGACAACGTACAAAGACGAACGAACACGACAGGACGAACACGCGCCGGGTCAGAGTACAGCTACCGCTCCCAACGTCTGTACGTCGCCGTTCCATACCCTGACCTGCTTCACCTGCGGGCAGGGCAGTATATCTTTCAACTGTGCAGCCTGTCAGGGAAACGGAAGAGTTGGCGGATCGACCGGGACAAATCCGTCAACGAAGAAGGAAGTCCCGGAAGCGAAGCACCTCCCGTGAGAATCCTGACAAGACCTGACGACGGGAAGACTCATCTGGGAAAAACAACACCTCAATCAGAAATAGAATAGATAGACAATAGAAAATCAAGATTGATGGAGAGGAGATGTTGGGTCTGTTGGATAGCGAGCCTCAGTGACGTGCTTATGAACGGGAGCACAAGAATTCATACGGAGACACAAGATTCAACTCAAGAAACTGAATCTTGAATGAATATGAAAAAAAGACAGCGGACGGAAGCCGCCAAAACATCGGGGGACGATTCAAGACACAGGTCTCTTGGGGAGAAAAATCACAAGAAATTTACATTTACGTAGTTCCGAGCCTCCAACAAGAACTTTACTTAGGGGTGGACTTTTGGAGCGCGTTTAAGGTTGCTCCTAACATTGTCGGAGCAACCTTTGGGTTTTTTTTTTTTCGACGCCCGGAAAAACTTAAACTTTTCCTCGCTCTTCTCGCAACCGAAAAATCTCTTTGTTTTTTTTTTTTTTGTTCTTTGTCCTCCCTGTGTCTTATTTTCTTCTCGATCTCGGTCTTTTTCCGCACCCTGATCGTCCATTGCGTTCCAGTCTGGAAGTGTTGTCTCGTTTTGGTCTGTGATCTTTGGTGTCGTCTATTTTTACATGTGTCAATTTAGTTGTCAACCGCGCGTATTGTTCTGGTAAGTCACTTCCTTATTTCCTTAGATGGTTTTTCCTACTTACTAATTTTTCTTTTTTTTTCTTTTTAGGGATACGACAGATGGATGGGGAGGATGATTATTGTAGGAAAACACACAGGTAGGTAATCGCTCAAAACAAGGGAAACAAGGGGAAGGCTAACATTGGACGATGGGATTGTTGGACACAGGTCATGGATTTATTTATCTTCTTTTCTAAAGTTTTTATTATCTCCTTACCTATTTCAGGAAAAGGCTACCGTAACAGGCTCGACGACGGTTTATGAGTGGCCGTGAGTAAACCGGCCTCGTAAAAGAAAGGGAGCCCTTTCCTGAAATTTCCCCATTATTCACTCTTATAACGTGTGGCAAGGGCCCACGCCCTGAGTCTCATGTTATTCCGACTGGGATTGCCGAGCCTTAGTTGTATACCTAGCTTAAACTAATAATAAAAATATCACAGTTAATATCACCTTCCCAAGTTGCGAGTGTTTTGGAACGGGCGCTATCTGCTGTCCCCACCCTTACAACTGGGACGTATACGTAACCTAGTATCACAGTTGTATAGAACCAAAAAAAAAAAATAAATACTCTATACAATAAATAAATAAATAAATAAAAAAATATATGTTTAAATAAATGTATAAATAACTCTACCTAAACTACCATAAATAAATAAATAAGTAAATAACGTATTGATACCTAACCTAGCATAATACAGCAACGGCCAGCTAGAATGCGTCAATCATCAGTCTAATACCTCTCCTGTGTATGAAGGTCCTTAGCATGGAACGTCCCTATTTTCTCTCCTCGTAAATTGACGACCTCGTAGAGGCAATTGTCCTTAGTGGCGAGGACAATCCCTTTAAGGAACTTACAACCGAGCTTAGCGTTGTACTTGTCCAGTAAGTTACTCTGTCGAAAGTTGCGTCTGTAAACTATTTGCCCTACTTTATAGGTCACGTCTCTACTTCTAGTGTTGTATATTTTCGTCCCCTTCTGGTGAGCCAGCCTAAGGTTGTCAAACACTTTTCTCTTCACTAGGTCTAATTTGTCCGCCCTAGTCATGTTCGCTAGCTCGGTATCTTTTAATATGTCCAGCTTCCGGAACACTTCATAAGCTTGTCCGTGCTGTATCATCGGTGTACCAAATACCACGTAATATGGTTCAAACCTGGTAGCATCGTGCGTTACACTTTTCAGGGAAAATGCCGCGTCACTCAAATGAAGGTCCCAGTTTCGTTGATCCCCGTCGATATATGAAAGCAGTTTAGCCAAAATCGACCGGTTCACACGTTCCGACGCATTTGCCTGAGGAGAGTAAAACGCGGTGCGAACATGTTTGACTCCGTAACGTTTTAAGAAGCCGGCGAACAATTCGGAGACGAATTGCTTACCGTTGTCTGAATGTATGTACTCAGGTACACGGAAGATTTGAAATACACCTTCCTCAAGATACCTAACTACCTCCGCTGCCGTTGCCTTCCTCAAGGGTTTAACGAAAATGAATTTACTAAAGTGGTCTAGGACCATAAATATGTGTGTATGTCCAGTCTTCGTCCTCGGGTATGGTCCTAGAAAGTCGATATAGAGACGCTGAAAAGGCCTCTACGTAACAGTCTGTTTGCCCATCGGCGGCCGAGAAATCTGGGGCCTTGTTCATTTTGCATATCTCGCAGGACTTGACCCAGTCCTGCACGTCGGTGACCATGCCTGGCCAATTATACTTTTGTCTTAACTTAGACAAAGTTTTATGGACGCCCCCGTGTCCCGCAGATGGTGCATTATGTGCAGCCTCCAAAAGGCTCTCACGCAACTCCGTCGGTATCCAGAGCTTCCATGCCATGTCGTCCTGAATTAAGTCCCCGGTTCGTAAGTCGGTTCGTCTGTATACAAACCCATCAGAAACGCACAAGTCTGGCAGTTTGGTCTCGTTGTTCGTTATTGTCTTCTTTAACTTCTCATATTCCGTTGTAGCGAAATATGGAGAGTCAAAGTCAACTTCCATCGCCTGTTTGGATGCGAGCTCCTCCATATGGACACGTGAGAGAGTATCAGGGACTACATTTTGGACATCCTTTCTATGCTCGATCACGAAGTCGAAGGCTTGGAGCTTCAGACTCCATCTGGCCAGACGGCCAGATAGATCCTTCTGCGTCATCAACCACTTCAAGCTTTCATGATCGGTAATGATAGTAAGAGGCAAACCCTCTACGTAAGCCCTGAACTTCTTTCCCGACAGAACGGCTGCATAGCACTCAAGTTCCGTCACACTATAATTCCGCTGGGCGGGATTTAGTTTCTGGGACATGAATGCTATCGGTCGCTCGTTATTCCCCGCATCCATTTGGAAGAGCACGCTTCCGACGCCTGTCGTTGATGCGTCGCACTGTATGTAGAAGCGTTTCTTAAAGTCTGGGCTTGTGAGTATTGGTGCGGACACCAAAGTTTTTTTGAGGACATCAAACGCGTTAAGCGCCTCGTCTGTCATCAGAAACGTCTTGCCTTTTTTCAAATAGTCGGTCATGGGGGCTGTTATAGACGCAAAATTTGGTATAAAGCACCTATACCATCCCGTCGTCCCTAAAAACCGGCGGAGTTGCTTGGGAGTCTTCGGAACTGGGAAGTTCTCGACCGCCGACACCTTGTCAGGATCTGTACGTAGACATCCATCTCCAACGATATAATTCAGGTACTTTATCTCTTTATAGCAGAACTTACTCTTCTCCACATTGATGGTCAGTCCAGCATTCCTTAGGCAAGCTGCTACTTCTCCGAGAAGTTTGGCTTGCGATTCAAAATCTGGAGAACACACCAAGAGGTCATCGAGATAGACAAAGACATTCTCTTTCAACCGAAAGGGTATGACTTTGTCCATCAGCCTACACATTCTCTGGGCGGCGTTACACAGTCCGAACGGCATCAGCGTGAACTGGTATAACGGCCGTCCAGAAACAGTGAAAGCCATCTTCTCTCTTGACTTGGGCTCCAGAGGGATCTGCCAGAAAGCGTTTTTAAGGTCTACATCGGAGATGTAGCGAGTCTCCTGTAGCCTGCTGAGGAGACCCTCAATGTGAGGAAGAGGGTAAGCGTCTTTCTTTGTTACTGAATTCACTTTTCGTGAATCCAGACGCAACCTATTTTTCCCAGGCTTGCGAACCAATACAACTGGAGAACTCCAAGCACTGTTACTTTCCTCAATAACTCCCAACGAGAGCATCTTATCGAGCTCGTCGTATAGGAGTTTCTGTATCACTGGAGAGATTGGGTAATGCCTCTGTTTGATGGGTATCTTTTCGTCTTCCACCTCAATTATATGTTCTTCGAGGCTAGTCTTTCCCAATCCCATCAAAGTGAAGGACGGAAACCGTAGCTTGATTTCCTCCAGCCGCTTGGCCTGCTCTGGGGAGAGTACCTGTTGTGGGTTACAAGTGCCCGACGGTGACGGAATGTCCACTTCTGCGACAATGTTAGGAGCAACCTTAAACGCGCTCCAAAAGTCCACCCCTAAGTAAAGTTCTTGTTGGAAGCTCGGAACTACGTAAATGTCCATTTCTTGTGATTTTTCTCCCCAAGAGACCTGTGTCTTGAATCGTCCCCCGATGTTTTGGTGGCTTCCGTCCGCTGTCTTTACTTCAAGATTCAGTTTCTTGAGTTGAATCTCGTGTCTCCGTATGAAATCTTGTGCTCCCTTTCCCAAGCACGTCACTGAGGCTCCGCTATCCAACAGACCCAACATCTCCTCTCCATCAATCTTGATTTTCGCAAAGGGCCTGTTGTCGTCATTTACACTTATAACCGTTTCTGATACTTTTTTCTTTTGTCCTCTAGCTATTGCACATTTTTTCCTAAGCCTTTTTATTTTGTTAAAATTCCTGTGCTTTTTCAGCACAGTCGTCACTTCCTCCCCAAATATCCTACGCCGAGCTTCTTCATACTCCTGCAGCCTCTGGTGAAGACTCTTGCGTTGAGGTGTTGTTTTCCCGTCGTCAGGTCTTGTCAGGATTCTCACGGGAGGTGCTTCGCTTCCGGGACTTCCTTCTTCGTTGACGGATTTGTCCCGGTCGATCCGCCAACTCTTCCGTTTCCCTGACCTGCTTCACCTGCGGGCAGGGCAGTATATCTTTCAACTGTGCAGCCTGTCAGGGAAACGGAAGAGTTGGCGGATCGACCGGGACAAATCCGTCAACGAAGAAGGAAGTCCCGGAAGCGAAGCACCTCCCGTGAGAATCCTGACAAGACCTGACGACGGGAAGACTCATCTGGGAAAAACAACACCTCAATCAGAAATAGAATAGATAGACAGTAGAAAATCAAGATTGATGGAGAGGAGATGTTGGGTCTGTTGGATAGCGAGCCTCAGTGACGTGCTTATGAACGGGAGCACAAGAATTCATACGGAGACACAAGATTCAACTCAAGAAACTGAATCTTGAAGTAAAGACAACAGCGGACGGAAGCCGCCAAAACATCGGGG